>MU278498.1:0-214513 GCA_022385745.1 Cubamyces sp. BRFM 1775 | reverse complement strand
CCTCGTCCTCCCCCACCCACTCCGAGTGCACAGCGCGAGGCTACTCACCTTCCTTCCTTTCCCCCACCACCATCTCCCGTCCTCGTCGTGGCCATTTCCGCAATGACGACACGTCCACCTCCTCCCCCAGCTTATCCTCTTCCTCTGGCAGTCTCTCGTCCCCAGGGCCTGTAGATAGTATCCTCTGGATCTTGGCGCCCAGCGCGCCTGTCCACGACGGCCGCCTCTGCGGCACGACCGCCGTCTCCTGGCTATCCATCCGTCGCAGTATCGTCAACAGCTTGGGCGATCTCTCTCGTGCTGGCTCCCTCGTCGGTCGGGGGAGGAACGGCCAGCGGGCAGCGGTGCGCGCGTGTGTGCGTGTGCGTGTGTGCGGGGGATGGGTGGATGGGTCAACGTGTGTTGCGAGTGAAGTGAGTACGCTCCTGCCGGGAGTACTAGTACCCTCGGGCGTGGCCTGTTGGCTGGGGTCATGCCGTGCTCCGGCTCTTGCGCTCGATTGCGCTGTGCCTGCGTCATGGGACGTCTTCCCTCGCCTTGCGCCCTCCGCTCTGTTTTAACCTTTCTCCGCTTCCTTGGCTTCCCATCATCCCCCCCGTGTCCATCCTCTCTTCAATCCTCCTCCCGCTCTTCCTCTCCCGGCGCACACGTGAAGCTGCGTCTCACAGCCTCCACCCCGCTCTGCCCTTTTCTGTCCGTGCACGTTGGCGTTTTTCCTCTCCCGCTAACCGCCCACATACACACCATCGTGCGTGATCCACTCCTCCGCAAACGTTCCCTCTTCCTCTTTCACGCGTCTCCGGCCCCTCTCGCTCGCGATCTGCCCTTCCTCCTGCCGTCGCATGTATATATAGGATCGCTACTTCCTCAAACCTGCTTCCCCTCTTCCTCTTGTGCTATTTATCTACCCGCCAAGCGTGTATTCTCGGATACCTCGGTTCTACACTCGTCTTCGTACTCTTATTGCGCCATCCTTGTAGCCACGGCCTTACTTGCAGCACGCAATACACTTTTCTTGACGCGTATTTTCCATCTTTGGCGCCGATGCCATAAGTACTGGCATATACTATCATTCGGGGGGTTCTGCAAGTAACGGTCATTTTGCAGAACTCCGAGTTCTCGCCCGCTGCTGCTCCCCTCCCCTTCATATTTTGCACATACATTTCTGACACTATTGAGACGACATATCTCAAGTTTGACGGCGATATGTTGAGAATCAGTGTCTTGAGAGATCGAAGATGCGACATACACCCTTGCAAACCACAGGCGCTTAACCAATCTCTCAGATCCCTCAAAGAGACGCAGTGATCAGCGCATGAAACTCTACTGAGAGTCTTAGGAAGGCATTGAAATGTGTGTATCATCCGCCCGATACACCGAAATGCGGGAGAGGAACAGTCGAGGAGGGGTTCGCAACGCTTTGCAGAAGTACGGAAATGGGTGGCTGAAAACTCGGCACCCGCATACGACCCGCAATATCGACCCAGAGACCACAAAAACTCACCGATACAGAGCTTGTAGTGCCCTTCATAATGCCTGAAAGTACCAGAATGTCCGGCGAGGAACTGCATGAACAAACCGAGGCAGGCTGTCCGGCGTTGACTTGCAGAACTCCCTGAATGATAGTAGCTTGTTCAGAGCTTCCGCTGCGGAGAAGCTAGTTCGGTCGCAGCTCCGCTCCCTGCCCATTGGCCCCGTCAAGGCTATAGCGAGTAGGCGGTCTTCCACCGCTTCCACTGCGCGGGTACCCGGTCATACGTGAGTCTGACATGTTACTAGCTAGTCTCTCCTAGGCCTCAGGCATTCCCGCGTCAAACGACGCCTTCGTTTCACTGGTACAGCGAAGGCGTCATGCGCAGCAGACGTCAGACCAGAGCCACAGGGACGACATACCACATCGCCAGTCAGACAATACGCATGCCCCTGCCCTCGCCCGAGGAGGCTCTCGAAACGGCTAAAGCATGTCGACGTCACATCCGGATCTCGGGACGAGCAGCCCGCGCTACGACCTCCGACACATGTGCCAAAATGCCAAAACGCCTGTGAAGTTCGACTGCCTGCGCGTGGGTACGGAGTACCGTGCCAGTGCCACTACCGTACGGGAGACGTGGGTCATGAGACCGTACTACTTACTCGATTACTCGCGATTCGGCAGAACGGTCAAGAGCCACAACGGTCACGTCCTCGACTCGTCGGACCTTGGCCTTGGGAAGTTGGGAACCTGGCATCTGGACGGCTGAGGGGTGAAACGACAGGTGAGTAGTGAACATGTCGACGGTGCTGCCGCCGTTAGCATGTCAGCCGCCGCAGTACTTATCCCAGATTCTGCAGGCTCGACCATACGATTCGAATGTCATTCGCGACCCTCTCTGGGACTCTCCATCGGCCGGGCTTCCTCCGACTCGAGTTGACGACGACCTCGACGCGCTAGGTGTCTATAGCAAAGCTCATGCGGGCTGGGCGCCGGCGAGAGGCTGCAAAGTACGGTCCACCGTCGCAAAGCATCTACTATGGAGACTCAACTGCGCGAGTGCGTGCGTGCGTACGGCCCCTCGGCCCGTACACATTGTGCATCTGCACCAACGTGGGCAGACCAGGAACACCTCCGAGTCGAATGCGATACTCCATAAGCGTCGTGGTCGGCGCGTACCATGCCCCTGTGGAAACCAGGAGTCTTCTTCCACAGGTTCCCGAGACCTGCACCAGCTGATGTATGTAGCAGCATTGTGGAATCCACGGTGCGCTGAGCTTACAGACGTACGCGTGTATGACCCGGGAACGCAATGTCCTTGTCGACGGAAAGACGATCATGATCATCGACTTCGTTGACGAGGGTATACATGGAATAGAGAGCAAGGAGCGGCGATATTCGGTTTTGACGGGACATGGCATACACACCTGGTTTTTGCAAAACATCATCCGGAACGTGCCTCCCCACCACCGGTGCTACTCATGGCTGAATCACTGGCATACGCTCTTGTGCTAGTCATACCTACTCATGCATACTAGTACTGTGCGGTTTGCGCTGAACGTGCCACTATATCCGACCGCTACTACGTACTCGCAAAGCTTGCGATACTGTGATCGTAGGGCTCGCTGCGGCCCGGTCCGCGCCACTCCTGCAGTGGGACCACGGTTCGTGCTCTCATGGGAGCAGCCTTCCTACGCATCGGCAACGCGTGAATAGTAGAAAGCGACGGTGCACATGATGCATGGTGTGGTCGCCCAACTCTATCGGGCCTCCGTAGGGAGGTCATGTATAGTTTATCGACAAGCTCGTCGTCGAGGACGACGACTCGGAATACTGCTAAGTAGCTCGTGGTATCCCACTCCCTGCTCCTTCCCTCCTACCACTACCGCCTCTCGCTATCTGACCGCAACAACAACCACAGATGTCAGCAGCAGCCTCCGCCCTCACGCACCCCCTCCTGACCGCCTTCCGCGCGTCCAAGCCCGCATTCGGCGCCTGGCTCACGCTCCCCGGCTTCCTCGCCGCGCGCACCGCCGCGGCCGCGTCCCCGCACCTCTCCTGGGTCGTCATCGACTGCGAGCACGGCGCGACCGCGCTCCAGCCGGGCGCCGCGGAGAGCGTGCACGCGATCGCCGGGCTCGGGCCCGCCGCGCCCAGCACGATCGTCCGCATCCCCGCCACGGGCGCGTGTGCGGACGGGAGCGCGGGGTGGCAGATCAAGTATGTGCTCGATGCGGGCGCGAAGGGCGTCCTCGTCCCGATGGTGAGCCTTAACTATGCGTTTTGCCAGGTCTTGGTATGGATCTGCAACTTAGATCCATTGGGATCGTCGTCTTTGGGAGAGTGAGAAAGCACGCTGATCGATCTTGCTTTTCTACATGTGCACGGCAGGTCTCGACAGCCGCACAGGCAGCCTCCGTCGTCGCCGCGGCGCGCTTCCCGCCGCAGGGCGTGCGCGGGTTCGGGAACCCGTTCACGCAGCTCGCGTGGGGCCCCGCGGGCGAAGTGAGCCCCGCCGACTACCTCGCGCGCGCGAACGCGTCCGTGCTCGTTCTCGTCCAGATCGAGACGCGCGCGGGCGTCGACAACCTCGACAGCATCCTCTCTGTCGACGGGCTCGGTCAGTTTCGATCCGGAACGGTGAAGCTTGTAGTGATGGGAGGCTGACTACTTGTCGATGGGGTACGGGGTGACTTCTTGCAGACGGGGTGTTCATCGGCCCGTACGACCTCTCGCTCTCGCTCGGCTTCCCCGCGCCCGCGCCCGACCCCCACCCCGAGGTGGAGACCGTCATCCAGCGCATCCTCGCAGCCTCGCACGCCAAGGGCAAGAAATGGTGCGCCTCCGAACCGACGCTCTCCTCGAGCTCTTGCTGCCAATACGACTCTGACCGGCCGTCTGATATCGTATAGCGCGATCTACTGCACGTCGGGCGCGCAGTCCGCGCGCCGCGCCAAGGAGGGCTTCGACATGGTACGTCTTCTCCACCACTCACGCATGCTCGATTCGCGTGCGGCATAGCGGGCTGGGGGATAAATATCCTGGTACTGACACTAGCGCATCCGGACAGATCAACGTCACCTCCGACAGCGGCGCGATGGCCGAGTCCATCGCGCGCAACCTGGCAGAGGCCGCGGGCGATGCTGGGCAGGGCGCGAAGGGGTTCAGCTACTAAGTATTGAGTACTGAGTATTGAGTAGTGACTTGCAAGCACCGAACGCGAATGAGGATGGTAGACGGGGCACGGTGTCAGGCGGATGTTGCACACTTGATGGAGGGACAGAGTTGCAACTTGGCAATAACGCGCAGCATGTACAGTATACAGCATGACCAGCTGCCTATGTATCATTATACGACAACTACTCTATGTACATGACATCGCACAGACGTAAACAGGAAACATATGCGAGTACTTAGGTACCGACGCTCATACGCCAGGAGAGATTGGGAGCAGACACAATTGGACGTGGACGACCGACCGGCGCTCAGAGGGGGTGAGATCGTACGGTAAACATGAGAGACGACAGATATCCGAGCGATGCGACGAGAGTAATCCAAGCGAGAATATTAGACGAGGTGCGCATTCGAAGGGAGGAAGATGAGATGAGACGATCTATAGCAATGTGGAGACTGCGAGAGGAAAGCGATACGATGTCATGATACCACGAGCCCAAGGATTAGGCAATGGAGGAAGATTATATGCCGCGGAGGTGCGGGTGTCCGCGACGGGACAAGAAAAGCAAGGGGCCCACGGATTATAGAAAGTGGCCGTCTAATCTAGGCAGTGTCTCACGCGAGACTCTAAGTCTATGAGGATGCATGCATGCGTTGCATGTCGTCGAATGGTTGGGTGGATGGTACGCTCCTAAGAAATGCGTAGCGCGTTTCGGTAAGCCCACTCACACAGCGAACGTGTAACTGTACTCACGTATAGCGCAGATTGCGAAACAGGACAGGATAGCCAAGAGGAGCCGCCTTAATCCCAACGATTGAACGCGCGCATCTCCCTCTGCATCTCCCTCCCCTCGTTCTCAGAGATCTGCTCGACCTTCCGCTCCTTTCCCGCGTCGTACACGCGGAACCACGCCTGCTTCGGCTTGCCCGCGACACCGCCCGGTGCACTTGACAAGTCAAGCGCGACAAAGCGCAAAGACGGCGCATGCTCGACGATAGTCCGTGCCAATGCAACAAGGTCGATAGGGTCGGAGGTCGCGGTAGGAGTGCGGATCAGCTCGTGGCTCGCTTTGAGCGCGGAGGGGACAACCATCGGCGGGATGGAGGGCGTCACGGAGAGCGAAATCCCGAGAATGGGGACCTGCAGCGTAGAGAGCGTGTTTGCGACGTGTGTCTGGACATCATGTTAGTACACGAGGAAGACAAGGCACATAATCGAGAGACATCGTACCATCCACTCTGACCCTTCTTTAACGCCTTTGCATCTATCTCCAACCAGCTCTAGGAACCTCAAGCCCGGAGCGACGACTTCTCCATCAAGCACCGCACACAGCTCTTCCTCCGTCAACTCCGAGCTCACCGACGCGGACAACACTACTGGGCGTGTCCGGCGCAGGTACTCGCGCGCGCAGAATAGCATATATGTGTCCGACACTAGTGGGTTGCGGAGGTCAACCCTGCGTACTGGACACGCGAGCGGGAGGATGGGGAAGCCTGCGTCGACGCGGTCCAATTTCTGCTGCCACGCCCCGAGTGCTGCGGCATCGCACATTTCGTTGGCAGTGAAGAGCGCCCAGTCGGGCGCACACGACCCACCGCCTGCGATGAACTCCAGAGTGCGAACGTGCGGGAAAGCATGTGCGAGGACAGGCAATGGAGGGACGTCTCCACCCAGCACCAGTGTATGAATAGAAGGGCTGCTGTCGAGACCAAAGTCTGGGAATGCGGCGAAGAGCGCGTCAGAGCCCCACAATGTCAGCTTTTGAAGGTTGCGTGCGCGTGCAATCACCGCAGAGAGTAGAGACGCGGCGTTGGAGTCGACAGTCCACACGCCGTCCTTGCGTACGCGGACGGCGTCGCGCATGATGTGCAGACTGTGCAAGGCATCAAGGCGGGCAGATGGCGCACCGAGCCATGCAGGCGCCGGCGAAAGGACAAAGTTGGTGAAAGCAGTAAGCTGAGATAGAGCACTGCCGCCGGGCTTGTGGTAGAGACCGCCTAGAGTGACATCGGAGACGATACGGGGAAGCGCGAGGGCGTATGCTGCACGCGATGCCAGCGCGAGCCGAACAGCGTCGTGTGGAGATACGAGCGCGAGAATTTGAGATAGAACGTCGTAGTTGAGCGTCAGCAGCGTGTGCGGCATCGCGAGCACCGTCGGAAGGGCAGTAAAGAGAGAGAGGGCAACCGCTGGTAGAGGCGGTGTGGGCGGAGATAGAGGAGGATGGTGGAGGAAGAGAAGAAAGATTTTTGTTGAGTCAGGAAAAGTTGGGCTGGATAAGACGGAGAGCGGTCGTGGATTCCGTTGGCGTCCGTTGCTCACTATGATGCCGGCCCTCCGACTGCTATCCGGTGTCCGGGGAGTACGGGGAGCGCCCACGTGGGAGGGCGCTACGGCATCCTCCAACGCCTCGATCACTCTCGCCGTCGTCCCCGCGCGTCTTCTAGACATTGCTCTCAGTCTCGTCCTCGCCGTGCCATGGTCTCGCTCGCCGACGCTGAGGTCGCGTCTGCTCTCGTCGAATTTTCATGAAATTCTCGGCTTCAGATTGTACCCCTGAGCAAGACACCCGTGAGGCACGCTGGAGAATGACCGCAGATTAGGCCTGACCGCGCGTGGATGATGTGCTCACACGCACCCGACAACTGGCCAGTCTTCCACCGAAATTGCAGCCCTATCAGAGCTCGTGTAATGCCTCAAGGAGGGCGCGGTCGCTCTCGCCTGCTGATACGTGCAGCGTGCGCATGGTTCGGATTAGCGAGCATCTCCGGGCGACGATCCAGGTAAGTCCAGCTGCCGGGACGAATCGGAAGAAGCTCAGAGCATGGCGGTGGTAAGATACGACGAGGCCCGGGATGAAGAAGGCCGCGAGGAAGCGTTCAGGAGGAAGAGGAGGATGTTGCAGGTCGTATTTGTGTCGAGGAGCTCGGAAAGGGAGCGGGGGATTGGGAGGGAAAGAATAGCAGTCGACCTGCGACTATAAGCCCTCTCCTCTTCTTCTCCATTCAACCCAGGCCCATCACATCCTGACCTCCTCTCAAGCCAGCTGATCCTCCCGCAGCGACACCGTGACCTCCGATTCTTCACACCCAACACCCCCTTTTGGTAGGTGACGCTCCTTTTCAGGCAGGTCAATACAGTCCTCTCCTCCTCTAGCGCCTTCGCTCATAGCTGGGCCTTTCCCATGCACACCGACAACACTCAGTTGTTTCCAAGCTCAAGTGAATCAAGGCGTTGAAGATCGACGATTATATGAAGAGGCTATCACAGCACATTTGAATGTCGACTGGTTGGTCAACGACGGCTCAACCATCACAGCGCCCCTCAATTCATTCCGAATCAGAGGGGACGGCAAAGACGGTGTCTGAGGTTGATATGGAGCCAAAACGTCAGGCATTGCAGTAGAAGAGTACCCTGTGTTACTTTGGTCAGCATACAGCTGGATCTTGCTGACCGCGTGAGGGCGTTTACCTGTATATTGGTATATAGCAACCTCACTTCTAATCGGTATGCTTCCACTACCGAGTTGACGTTGACGTTCTTGTGTTCATGTCTCCAACGGCTTTGACCAAACAAGCTGGCAAGGACTATCCATCCATGGCGACCAGCAGAGGGAAGTCACCGGACTCGGGATGCCCCGGACGCCGTGAGTATGATTTCGATCCCCTGGGTGACGAAGAGGTATCCATGCCAGACATGATGAGCCAAACCAATTCTGTGCCTCTTTATACCCGCTGGTCGTCGACTCAAATTGATTCCCACTACTTGTTTAGTCTCATTGGCCGGTAGACACGGGCCGAATTTGTAGGTCGCAACTTCGGTTGGTAACGGTATTATGAACATGGCCGAACGTGTCAATATGCAATGAGGCAATGAATGATCCAACGCCATCAATCCACTCTCAATGCAGCCATGATTCGTCGCGCACAGGCCTACCGTGCACCTGGAGATGCTCACCAGGGTTCGAGCCTTGTGCCACCTTCAGGAGTCTGTTCCTTGGCCTTCGCCCTTGTATTTATCCATACAGCGACGTACAATCCATCCTCATAATGATAAGTCTTAGCCCACGATCCTTCCCCGTAACCCCTCCAACCCATAGGTAGAAAGAGGTAAGAAGACACAGCGCGACCTCCCGGCACGCGCAAACATAATTTAAGCCATCACAGCACGCCGTCTAGAACCGCGCGCCTCCCGCATTCGGCGCCGCCGCGAACGGGTACTGGTTCGTAGGCGCAGGCGGGGGGTAGCCGGGGCCCGCGACGATGGTGACATTCTGCGACTGGTTCTGCTTCTCGTACTCGCTGCCGCCCTCGCGCTCCTCCTTGAGCTGGCCGACGTACTCGAACGCGATGTGGCACCCGTCTGTCATATGCAATCATCAGCCCACTGTACGTACCAGCTTGAACGCCCAGCAATCAGGCCGATCGAGAGGACGGAGGACAAACTCACAGATGATGAAGAGCCAGAAGAGGACGTAGATGACGACTACGATCGCTCGGCCGACCTTGAAGCTCGAGCTGCACGCAAAGTGCGTGAACTGCTGGTTGACGCCGTCGCCGGCGTTCTGCTCGCACTTGCTCACGTCGCTCGCGCCCTCGCCGTGGAAGAGCTGGTAGATGACGTAGATCCCGGACGCGATCTCGACGACCGTCGCGAGCGTGATCGCGCCCGCGTACAGCGAGACGAGCGAGTAGATCTTCCCGATGGCCCCGATGAGGCTGCGGGTGCGCTTGTGTCAGCGCAGATCAGAATGAAGAGCGCGAGAGGGAGAGGCGTACCCTCCGAACGAGATGAGCAGAATCAGAGTGGAGACCACAGAGAGGACCCATACGGCGGTCTTCTCGGAACCAGAAAGCGGTGGGTTGATCGTACCCTTGACTGCACACACAGATCAAAATCAGCGCTCATCCTCCCGCAATTTGAGACAAGGCGCGACATACGCATGTCGTGGACGGTAAGCCAGCCACCGACCGCGAAGAGCCCGCCGACGGCCATGCCGAGCAGGCTCTCACAGAAGACACCGAATCTGACCGGCAGACAGCAGCAGAACTTGCGGGAGCGGACGTAGACCATGATGGCGTAGTCGTTAACCGTTGATATGTGTCGGCCGTTAGAACTCTGCTAGGAGGTTCACAAGCGTCGCAAAGTGCAGAACGTCAACGAGGAAGGATGTAACGAGGAGGAAATCGAAGAGGCGAAGGTCAGGAAAACCGCAAGCGCGGGGGGCGAGAGAGAAGACGAAAGGAGTCGAACAAGTGGGAGGCGCAGCCCTACGGACCCCGTCCTCGAGCCCCCGCGGGTTATATACGCAGGTAGCGAGGGGTGCTGTTGACATCCACAGACACTGATGGCGCACATGTCCATGCGACGATGCGATGCAGGACGACGCCGTCCAACATCGCAACGCCCGAGGCGAGCCTCTCGAGTGCATCAAGGAGGATCTACACTGAGCGCGTCGTCATCTCACTTCCGCCCACCCCAGTGGAAGCACGCCTGCCCACGATCTAGGTTACGGAGCCGCGGGAGGATGGCCTGGTACGGCGCGATATTGCACCCATCATGCATGAGAAGACGGGCGAAGGGGAGATCGCAGCGTGAGCTCGTTGGACGCGGTGCAGTGGAGGGGCGAGAATGCGGTGCAGGACATCGCCCAATATGGATATCGTCGTGGGTGGACGAGTTGATCAACAGCAGATGATCGTCATCTCCATTGATGCTACGCCCGCCTCCGCTTCGTACCTTGGGAGCGAGGGTCCTCATCAGGCCTATATGAGCCACCGGTAGTGCTTTGTGCAACGGTGGAAGTACTCGGCTGCTCAGCGAACTTGATGTTAGAGGGGCTTACAGATCAAAGATTGCATATACCACATACCCCGCATACAGTGCACAGCTACCGCTATGTCTGCACAACGAGATACTGAGCAACATCTTGTGCACGCCACTTGGAGGTAGAGCTACAATTTGAATGTGTGAGGATGTTTATGTTCTCACAAGATCAAATTCGACTGGTTGAAATTGATGCTGAACGAGTACCTGCAATCTCTGCGGTAGCGTGTCAGGCCATGCCAGGTAAAGGTCAAAGCAAGAGTAGTTCACGTACCTCTAGTCCTACAGTCCCTACGTCCGTGCAGAGTCCTAAGGGAGACACAAACAACAGCAACGGCACAAAATCCGAACCACTTATTCAACACACTCAGCCGTATTCCATCGCAGGCGGAACAGACCGAGAAGACCAAGAAGCGGCGGGCACCGATCCCCGGAGAAGCTCTCGAGATAGAACTCGCTGAAAACGTTGCACGGGACGCACGAGACGCACGAGGTCGCAACACGAAGTTGCGAAGAGATGAATGCAGGAAGGCACGACCACTTCATCGGGGAGTGAATGTGAACTGCATCATCCTTTGACAACCCACACACGGTATGTGATCCCCGGGTCAATTCAGTAGGGATAGCTGGCTTCCCGGCTTTATCCCTGGGCACAGCAATTGCACGAAACGTACCGCATACACTCGCATCAACGGGCCATATAGCACATGCACGACCAAGTCTGACAGAACTCTCAGCAGCACCAGAGAACTTCTAAGATAGAGTACGAGGGGTAGAATACACATACTAGCAAGAAGAGCGAGCAGGGCCCCCCGAGACTAACTCTCGAGGGTCCCCGCACGTCGTCCACCGAGCGCCGACGAGCATCGACGCGTCCCGTTCCACGAAGCGCCCCAGTCGTTGAGGCCGCCGCGGTCGGTGGGCCGATGAGCATAGAGCGGCGAACTGAAGCTGCTCGGTGACAGTGACAGCGACAACGACGGCGTCAGGATGCAGGCTGTCGGGGACCGACGATGGCGCGACGTTCGGCCGTAAGGAGGACGTGCCACCATTAGGATGCCCGAAAGCAAAGATAGAAGAGAGCGAGAGACATAGGAAGGGATAGAGGGAGAGAGGAGTATAGAAACAGCGTGGATGTCTTCAATGAAGACGAGGATCGACGGAACCGGGGACGGGGAACCAGTAAAAAAAGGGCAAAGGCTCGTAAACCATGTATGTAACCGAATCCCATTCTTTGAAGAGCGCACAGCTTGAAGATCGAAATTCAAAGTGAGCGGGCTCGCTCGAAGCAAGAGAGGAAAGGTCCGTGAGCTATATAGCCTAGGGCGCGCCGCGGCGTTCTACTATGTAAGCCACTGCGCCGAGCTGAGCCCCGCTGCGAAGATGAGATAACGTGCGCGTGCGCGTACGGACGACATCGTGTGGTAAGTCCGACCTACGGTCGAGTGTGAGTGATCGCGCCAGCATGAGGATGAGGGGAGAAGGGGAGGTCCGGTGGGTAGGAGTGAGAGATAATGGGTGGCGAGGGAGACGGACACCGGGAGAGGATGGGCAGGCACACGACACATGTAACTTCGTCGTAGACGCATCGGACACTATAAGCGGGGCTCGTAAAAGACACATGTGAAAAGAGGGAGAGAAAAAAGAAACGAGTAAGAAAAAATTGTCAAGATAAAGTAGTGGTATGGTGAGTGAGTAGCGTATGTCCCGCGAACGCGACGAAGAGACGGCGTGACGTAGGTAAGACGGAGAGTGGCCCCGGCCTGGGGTGGGGCGTATGCGTGAGATGAGGTAGGGGGAGGAGAGGGAGGCAACGAGCGAATGTACAGACAAGGTTGGGTTGGGTGGATGCTGCAGCTTCTTCATGACACAATACGGGGTACGAGGTGGGAGGAGGATGGGGATGAGGATGGGGAGGAGAGGGCGGATGATAGTGTTACTGTTTACTTTAGAGCCGAAAGAGTCCGAGTCCGAACGGAAAATGGCACACATTAGACGAGAGACGAGAAGAGACGTGCGTCCTAGCCAGACGCTTCTTCTTTAGCGAGCAGCGATCAAGAAGTCCGTGCGCATGCGCTACTAGCAGCCGCCCGCATACTGTAGAACGAGGAAGGACGGGTCAGCCATCCACACGAATCGCATCGCATATACCAAAGCTCTAAGTAGGACGTACTGCGGAGTTTTTGGGCCATGGGTATCCCGCACCGACAGGAGACGGTTGTGACCAATACGTGAGGTTCGCGTCTACAGCGACGACACAGCGATGATGGCACCACAGTCAGCCACGCGTCGCAGAACGAGAAAATTGCTAGCACGCACTAGTATATGCGTCCTGGTGCGCGGCGATGTAGTCCGCGGTAGGATAATCTGCAGGATCGCAGCCAATGTTCGTCTGGCCTTTACGCTGGTACACGCGCACGTAGTCGATCTGCATCACCGCCGGGAAGATCATCGTCGTGAGGTCGATCGTCTGCCAGTTCTCTGCAAGGGGTTCATGATCCATTCAGCAACCGCAAAACGCCTGTCATCTGTCGACAGAGAGGTGGTACGCACTTGAGATACCCAAGTTCAGGATGATTGACTGGACGCATAGTCGCAAATTAGTACGACCGCTCCACAGAGCAATGAGCACCAGCACGCACCATAGGCTCCTCAGGAATCAGCCTCTGCCCGACCTGCGACCCATCTGTGCCCTGATCGGGACCCATAGCCGCCGCCCCCATGCGAACCGTCGCCTTCCCGTCCACCTGCCATGTAATGAAGCCGTCGCCGCGGTTTTTCGGGTCCGCCCAGTACTCGAACCCGAGCGTCTTGAACACCGCGCCCGAGCCCTGGAACATGTCGTCCGGCAGCGTCGTCAGCGCGGACACCGCTTGCTGGCTGTCGGCGGCGTTCGAGAACCGTCAGTAAGCAGAACGTAATGTGAGGAGATGCCCGATTTGCGTACGCAAATCGGGTTTGAGGGAGGAGCGCTTACATTGCAGAGCCCCTATTGATGCGCACAAGAAAATCGTCAGCATTCTCGAAACATTCCGGCGAGCAGTAGTAGGTCAGAGCCAAGACAGACTACGCACTTGTATGTGTTCGGCCTCGTGACCGTCGTGTCATAGATCCACCACTCGTCCTGCGTGTCGTTGGCGTACAGATAGTCGTGCGTGAACGGCGCGAACTGCGCCGACTGCGACACGACCTGGCCCACGCCGTCCGCCGCCTTGTTGCGCTCCGCCTCGAGGATGTCGATCTCGGGCACGCCGCGCCCGACGCTGTTCGACGGCCCGGGGTGCTCCTCGTTCGGGCACGTGCACGCGCTCAGGCGCTGCCCAGGCAGCCACGAGAGCTCGAAGTTGTACTTGTCGCGCGACGCGTCCGAGTGCAGCGCCGCGGCGGGGCCCGAGCCGTCCGGCATCGTCTGGTTCGGGAACGTGCCGACGTCGCACGAGTCGTAGCTGTTCGCAGCGGAGGCAGGGGCGTCGTGCGTCAGGCATCGTCAGCGGGGATGTCGGGGGAGGATGACAGTTGCGCGGCGCGCAGGTGCAAGTACTCACGAGTAAGGCCACGTCCCGTCCGTCGTTGCCCTGTAACCTGGCCTACCCAGGTTGCCCATCGTCCACGCTCCAGGCCACTATATGGAAGGTTAGAACGCCATGGAAGCACACCGTGAGAAAGCGTTTCACTCACGTAACCCTGTGTGTCCGAGTTCGGTCCGGGCAAGGTCATGGAGACCTCGATGTACCCGCTCGTGAAGCAGAACTTGTTCCAGCTCTGGAGCATGCCACTGATGTAGGACAGGTTGTGGTTCGTTGAGGGATCGACCTGGTCCATGACAATCTGCAGCGCGCCGCCCTTCGTGTATACCTGTTTCGGGTCGTACCACTCCAAATCCATCGTTGAGCCATACCACAGATCGGCTGCTTCCCAGAAGGGGTCGTCTCCAGGGTAGAACGTCCGTCCGTCCAGGTTGAACTCGTCGGAAAATACAAGCTCATACTCTTGTCCGTCGAATCCTGTCCTGGTCTTCGCGCTGTCCGGCGTGTCCGCATCGATCAATTCCGGCATTTGGAACCTGCAAGCGAAAAGGAAGGGATAGATGAGTCTACCAGGTTGACACGAGCAGATGGAGGCTGGCGGCGCACAATACGGGTGCCTGGCCTGTCGA
This sequence comes from Cubamyces sp. BRFM 1775, assembly GCA_022385745.1. Lineage (NCBI taxonomy): Eukaryota > Fungi > Basidiomycota > Agaricomycetes > Polyporales > Polyporaceae > Cubamyces > Cubamyces sp. BRFM 1775. Next base: position 199,885 of record MU278498.1, on the reverse strand, counting down.
GTTTATCCTGACGTTGGCTGTGATGGCGACGTTGCGCGCTTCGTTGCGGTAAAAGTCGAGCAACGGATAGCACAGGAAAAGTGTGAGGACGGCCCCTATGAGAAGGATGAGCACCCCAACGTTGAGTATCCCGCGTGAAGACCAATATGAGTGTCGATTGCGGCCGTATTCCGGGGCGTGCAGAAAATCGTCATCGTCGTCTGGCGCGTCCTTGTCCACCTCGGGGTCGTACGCGTATGGTACGAAACCCCCTCGACCGGGGACCATACCCGAGGGGTATTTGGAGTCGGATGATAGCGAGAAGATAGAGTCCCCGGAGGAAGACACGACCGAGTCGCGGTTGTGGAATGCCTTCGGCGGCGCGAGGTGCTCGCTGTTGTCATCTGTGGCGGCTAGACGGTAGAGGACCATAGATCCACGCTGACCGCCTAGGGAGCCATAAGGACCTGCGAGGGCTTGGGACTCTTCTGATGCAATGCGATTAAAGTAAGTGCTCCCTCGGGATGCGGGCCTGGACCGGGCGCCATGGGTGGAATTGGGATTGAGGGGAGAGGAGACGAAGTTTGTGCCGAGGGAGGAGGAGCGCGTGTTGCTCCTGCTAGACGACTGGTCTCTTGACTCTGGCGAGAGGAGGGGAGAGTCGAAGGTGGATGTGAGCGGGGTGCGAGGCTGGGGGTACTCTTCTGGGGTTGATGCGCCTGAGCGGTGCTCGGGCGCATCAGCTGAGGAGGCGGGCCAGGGAGTAGACATTGGGCCTTGCTGTGCACGACGTTTTTGAGACGTCTAGTGCAGAGGAAAGGGCGGATGAGGGGGGAAGGGGAGGAGGAGGGAGGGAGAGGGAGAGGAAGGAATGAAAAGGAAGGAGAGACTTGAGCAGAGGGAGACGGAGAGAGTCTGAGCGAGAGCAGGCTCAGGCTGGAAGCTGGATCGAGGATTCCCTCGCCGTCGTCGGCCCTTGGCGGACTCGGATGGCCCTCCCCCGCCGTGGGAGCCTCAATCAGGCGCCCGTCGGCTGCCGCTCACCGCGCTCTCGCCACCAGCCTCGCTCTCCTGCAGCCACCAACTCCTCTCCTCCGCTCTCCTCCCTCCTTCGCTGCCCACAATCGATTTGTTTTCCTGCTTCACGCACTTCAACCATGCGCCGGCCACCACGCATGCAATGCAACACCGTGCCCAGCAAGCTTCCCTGAATTCTCCCTCGCCACCGGCGTAACCAGTGGGAAGCTTATGCCGGCCCACTTTCGCACCCCACCCAGTGCTTCAGTCCCAGTTTGTCCGATTCATCCGACTCGAAGAAGGCATGCTGCTCCCTCCCTCCGTCCATATCGCCATATGACGACCGCAACCATCTCTACGGCGGCACGCCGCACGCGTCTTGCGCTTAGCGCAGCCTAGCTTCCTGCGCTTCCTCCTGCCTATCGCAGCCCCGGTATCGAAGCTTCGCAGACGGATGGACGCCTGATAAGCTGCTGGTCTGTGCCAGGAATCCCTTGCGCAGATTCATTCAGCTCTGAGCTCAGCCTCTGAGAGCCGTAACGTGCACTACGCGCCGCGTACATCATCCTGCTAAAGCATCGCTGGTGCGTGCAACACAGCCGCAGCTGTCATCCCTCGACACGCCGCATCCTCTCCTGCATCAGTGCGTGTCGGTGCGGACGGCAAAGCAGTCTGACGTCGACAGGTTGTATCATAGATACTTACTCTGCGATGCGATGCAGCGCGGAATACGGAGGTGGCCATGCTCCCTCGCATCTGTTCTCATCAAAACGGCACACGATGCTAGCGTTACTTTCTCCGGTGCACGCGCTCGTGCCCTCTTGTGATCATAAAGCACTCATCTTCCGCTAGTCACGAGAGCACTAAGCACGTTGAGATTGCGTTTTCCAACGGCATAGTGCATGGTAGTCATTAGCCAGCGGCTGCGAGAACTCTAGATGCACGCTGCAGGTTAACGCGTATTGTTGCGTGCATATTGGAATCTCGATACCTACTTACTCTCGGGCTCCAACCGCGAAACCTTCCAATCTCGGGGCCTGCACGGATCGTTGACGGAAGCCCACAAGCTCCACTGCGTTACAGATTCTCTGTAATACAGAATACGTCGACGGTCGCGTGCTAGGCAAACGCCACCTCCGGCATGCGTCGTGCCTGAAGAGCACAAAGGACCCCGGCACTACTTCATCATCGCGATGGTGAGTGCACCCACCGAGTCATGGCTCCACCCGATGCAAAATGCGGCAGGCACACTGTCAATGGGTGAGTAAGTGCATAGTAGTCTACTGGGCAGCGAGACTACTCCTAGATGATTACTACATCTGCTATACCCGCCATCAATCATCGACGTCGACGTCGGACGGCATACTCTTCGAAGGTCGGACCGCTTCGTATTTCGTGCAACGCGCAACCCGTTACTAATCGGACCGGGACCATCACGCCGGCCGAGGGTTCCTCGAGCCTCCCTCCGTGCCCTTGAATGTATCCGCATCCTCGCCAAGACTCAATTGCAAGCTCAAGTGCAATCTTCTTCATCTTTCGTACTCGCCGGGACGGGTTTGCAGCGCGCACCCAATTGCAATAGCACCGCCAAGACACCCCTCACGCAGATGCTATGAGTATGCATAGTATCAGCGTCGTCAATCCCCGACCCCTCGGCGGAACGTCTACAGCCTCGCTCGGCGACTAGGGACCTTACCGCCGCCACCCGCACGCCGCACCCGCCACCCGGCGTTCACGCGTTCACGCCGCGGTATGTACAGTATGTGAGTACGGAGACGATCGCTCACTGAACTCCTTACTTACTGTAATGCTCGTCCGCCAGCCTCCAGTGTCCGGCCACCGGTCAATAGTCAGCACTCAGTCAGTGACGCTGGCGTCGCAGCCCGCCCCTCGACACGCCTACTCAGAATCCACGCCCTCCATATCCCGCTTTGGAGCGTGCTCTTGCCACAGCTGCGTATGCGTATGGCAGGAGATGGCAGGGCTCCCTAGGAATGCACACATATGGACCGCTGCATTCCCCTGGCTGCGCACGCGTGAACAGGCGCCTGAAGTCCAAGTTGGCTCAACTCTAGGCCAGGCTGAAACCTTTGCACCTCCGGAGTCCCAACCTAGCCAAACTTGCAGCTGTGAAACTCGAGTGCCCGGACGGCCAACCGTCACTCGAGGGTGGGGTCGTGGGACGGCGTGGGGACGCCAAGCTCGACCGGAACCCTCCTTCGAGAGATCTCGAGTCGCGTTCCTCAGCCTTCGCGCGTCGCGAGTTAGGCCTGCAGGGCGCGTTCGTATATATAGGAGCTCAAGCGTAGCTGCGCACAGGAAGAGAACGCACCCAAGAGGGCTCTCTGCGCACTTCCGTGCTTCGAAATCCCAGCGGAGGGGGACCCGGACGCTTGAACTGGAAGTCCCTTCGTGCGTTTAGTATCTGCTGCGCATGACGCGCATTCCCACAACTTGCTCGGCGATACTGTAACAGTAGGTAGTACTTCCCTGCTCAGCCCGGGAGCACGAAGAGAGCTAGAACATCCTTCCGTGCAATGCGAAGTCGACATCGCCGGTAACGTTGTTGCAATGTCTGTCCTAAACGCGGACACGAGTGTAGACTATATATACCAACGTTTGAACGTATTAACATTGTTGACTCCGCACGACGCATAGCTATAGCTTTCTCTTTAATGATGCATGCGCACCCGTACACACTCACGCTCCTGCATCCACCGTGATCTGCAACCGCAATGAGCGACTTCTGTATTTTGCGGTTCGTCCGCGCACGCACGATAGATGGTCCATGAACGTATTTCAGCGTCGTTCAGTGCATTGCAGTCCTGGTGCACTTGAGCACAAGTGTGGAAAGCCGACAAGTGGTAGACCGGTAAGATATGATATATGAGATGTATGCAGTACCAAGTACCAAGAATGAGGACACTAGAGCTAGCTACGCGGTAGTAGTAGCGTATACGCAGAGTTGCAGACAGACAATCGATATCAGTCATACACAGACCGGCCGGCCCCACGTCCTCCAGAGCTCCTTCCGTCCAGATCCATTGTCCATCGCGGGCAAACCGATGCTACCATCGTCGTCGACACCACCGCACGCACGTGCGATCGAGGATCCACAGGGGCGACCGCTTGCGAGCACAGGACTGCTCCTGAGACTAGGCTTCCTATTCCTAAACGCGGAGTCCGAGTACGGACGGCGACATCGTCGTCCCGACTCGTCCGGTATCCGGATAGGAAGGAGACATCAACGGCGGATCGCGTTTGTTGGCCTGGTTCCCATGAAGAGTCGATGCACAGTGACGGATTCCAGGATAGAAGGGGATGGGTGAAACGAAACAGGGATTAGTTGTACACGTATTGGCGCAAGGAGCATCGTAGAGGCAGAAGCAGAAGCATCGTCGTGGTGTGTGGTGTGTGGTGTGTGAGTCGGATGGTGATGGTAGGAGGGGTCGGGGGCGATGATGTGGATGAGGATGTGGATGGAGATGGGGACGGGGCCGTGCCTTGAGATTCATTGATAAATACGAGCCGAGGGCCGTTGGAACTTGAGAACAAGGGGCCCGTGCTTTGAGTTCGGGTTCGAATTGACTCGGGATTGAGGCGCATCCTCCGTCCTGAGACGTCGATGGTGCGGGGAAAGACAAATAGAAAAGGGGCCAGCATATGGGGTTGGTTGATTGGTTGTACAACGAGTATGGTGTAGCTTGTGTGTGGGGGCGGGATTATTGACAGAAAGGGTGTGGCACGAGAGGTCGAGAGGTTGGGGATGAAGGTTGGGGGTCGGGATGAGAGATAGGAGGTAGGAGGTAGGAGGAACAAATCGATGACAGTAGTATTCATAAAACAAAGCAATTAGGCCGCGGGATGTAGGGTAGTATGTAGTAGAACGGTCCAACTTGGCAAAAAAAGAGAGTCATAAGATTCGCGCATGGGGGAACAGAAAGGGAGACGCCGAACGAAGAAAGGGGAGGCGAGGCGGACCACAGGGGGAAATCCAAGCAAACCGGATGAAGAAATCGGAGGAGTTTGGCATACACATTAGACCTTGTCCGGGAGGAGATTTCTCTCCGTTGCGTCTTCGTCTTCATATCGCGCCCCGGGCAGGCGCTCGTGCCAGGCCCGGGCGTTCCGAGCCCCGTGTCTTGACATCGTACATGTCTCCGAAGCAGGCACCCGCCCGTCAAGGGCGGACACTAGGCCCGCGACGGAACCGCGGTCTTCAGGCCTTCCAGCCGCTCCTCCAAACCTTTACCCAAGCCCTCCCGCTCCCACTCACCTCCGACATCATCGGCGACGCCGACGGCACCGTCGCGCTCGAGCACGTACGTCGGGGCGCCATGGATGCTGCCACCACTTGAGCTCGCGGCGTACTGCGCCTGGGGCAGTCCGATGACGCTGGGAAGGTGCGGGGGTGGCTCCGTGACAACCGCGGAAGAGGTCAAGCTCGATAGAGGCAAGGCAGTTGCCGGAGTCGACGAAAGCAGGTCGGCATAGGAGATAAAGGACAGACGCTTTGAGGCTGCCTTGGGCGAAGGGGGATGTGAGGGGAAGGGTGCGGGTACAGTGATCGACGTGAGCTGCTGCGGCTGCTGACTCTGCGAGGGTAGGCTGTGTAGCGGGTGCTCTGTGTGTGTCGCAGTGGTGGGCGAAGACGCGTTTGAGTTCGTATCGGCTTCTGATGCAGCACTTGATGATACGGAGAAGTACGCTGAGGTAGGCGTGGGTGTGGCCGTTGTCTGCGGGATGGATACGGTCGGGGGCGAAGGGCTCGTCTGCACCGTAGGTCGTACAGGCGGGGATCCTTGCGCATGCTTCGGAGGCGAGCCAGGAAGCGAATTGCTGAAGAGGAGACTTCGCCTGTTCCCAACCCCTGTGGGACTGGGACTACGACTGCTAAGGCGGGAGATAGGACTAGTGAATCCACTTTGGTACGCCGGGTCGACTGGCGCTGGCGTGACGATGGAGATCGCGTCCAAGTCGTCGTCTTCAGGGTCCTTGGAAGTGAGGACGGCAGCAGCGCTGTCCAGCACCGAAGGAACCGAGCGCTCGATTTCTTCTGTGAACTTCGCACGGGGGATGTGGTGCGGGTCCGAACATAGCGGAAGAGGAGAGGAGATAGGCTCGATGTCCCGCTCGAATATGGCGGAAGACGAAGAGTGGCTAAAAAGCGGTGAGTGCAAGGACGATGGGGGGCAGATGACCACTTACACAGATGTAGGCGAGGAAGGAATGGATGCGGGCGAGCGGGAGCCCAGACGATGGGTGCGGAGGTGCTGGGAGTTGCGATTTGAGAGCCGGCGTTCGCGTGAAGGGCTAGCGAGGTTGGTGTTGGACGTGATGTGTCGCAACTCGACGGGGGTAGCGGAAGAGTTCATTGTTGAGGGCTCAGTGGCGGTCGGGGGCGAGATGGTTGGGGGGCGAGGCGAAGAGGGGGCGTTGCGATTTGAGGAATCCTGAGAGAGAGTAGCCATGGTGGATGATAGCAGACGAGAAGTTGACGGTGGAGAGAAAGTGGAGGTGCAATAACACGCTCCTCGATTCCGAACCTGATGGATCCAGATCGTTCAAATCACCCCCTTATCTGATTACATAGCTTTCCATTGGCTCCCTTTCATCCCGTCTTTATCCGCATACATTCTCCGTCCCCCCATTACTAACCTGCATGCACAAATAGCCCGAAAAAAGTATTGTCGCGCAGGCACGGCCTCGTCGTCTACTCGACATCGCCCGACGACGGTCTCTGCTCTCCCCGGTCGAGAATAATCTTCGGACATGTCCCATCCGAACTCAAACTCTCCTTCTCCCATTTGACTCACTGCCGCCTGCACAGCTCTTGCAGATATCAGGAGTACGAGCATGCGACTCCTCCTCTAACTCCGTGCGACGGCGAGGCATCATGCGGTGTCAGTTATACATCACCTTCGCCCGTCCTCGCCAAACGACTTCTTGTGCGCATTCCAGATACTGCAATGCGTTGCTGGAGCTTTCATTTCCGTTTGTATGAACGAGACCCGGCGGACCGTCTCCGTTCTACGTCCGCGCAATGATTTCACATCGCCCTGCTCATACCCTCCGTGCGCACCTCCCAGCCCTGCCTCGGGAAACCCGGAGCATCGCCCGCACTCCCATCCCAACCCTCTGCCATCATCGCCACGGCGTAAAGGAGTGCACCGGACCCAGGAAAGTACGGCGTCGGAACTCGCACCCCGCCTACGGGCATCCCAACGTCGTCGAACTCGAACAACGGATGCAGCAACCACTCGATCGCCTTCTCCGTCTCTCCATTGCGTGCTGCAGACATCGCCAGCATCGGAAAGTCCCATCTGTGCCAGTAGCGTCAATCAGGTTCCGTGTCAGTCGCAGTTCGTTCGTTCAGATGCGACGATCACGCACCCCCAGCAGTTGCTTATATTCCAGCTAGCCCAAACCTTCTCTGCGGTTGCCTTGGCCATGTCGACGCTCACGTTCGCGGTCTGCGGCAACCAGCCGTACAGCCCGACCAGCGCGGGGTGATCGTTCGTAAATGTCGGCGTGTCCCAGAAATCGCTTGGGATTCCCTCGTATACCGCATACAGCCCGTCTTCGATGGGAAGCGGGGCGAGGTTGTCTTTCACCTCGGTCCACAGCTCAGGCACATCTTCGCCGAGTCTATCCATCCAGGCACTCGCATGGTCGAGTCCGAATCGCCAGTACGCTAGCTCGAACGCGGGGTTGCGCGTCGCGTTCGGGCTCGTGTCCTCGCTCACGACGTACATCGGTGGACCGAGGTCGTAGAAGCCCGTGCTCGCATTTCTCTTCGCATAGACTGCCATCCAGTCCGCGGTCGCGTACACGACGTCGCGCCATTTCTCGAGCGTCGCCCGCGAGCGCGTCGCGCGATACTCGTATTCCGCGAAGACGAGCGGATGGGGTTGTTCCCAGATGAGGAGCTCGTTGATTTCCCCGGGCGCCGAGCGGCCTGTCGGGTCTGTCATCTTGGACCACCGCGCACCCATCGGGTAGCCCTGCTGTACCTGCGCGCGTTCGATGGCCGTGGGCAGGAACCGCGCATACACGCTGCTCGCGCGGTCGAGAAGGTCCCAGTTATTCCAGAGGGCCCAGTGCGCGCTGTGCCAGAAGAACATCTCCATGTGGAACTTGCCATACTGCACGCAGCGGTGAGCCGGACCCCCACGAGGTGCTTTCTACACGCAATTGAACTTACCCAACCGTTGTCCACCAGGCCCGACTAATGAATATACATATCAGCACGGCTACTGCGGGTGCGAGAGGACGCATGTGCTTACTTCCTGCGGAGGGTAATCGCCGGCCTCGTTCACGCGCAACAGGTACTGAGAGAGGATGATGCGCCTCTGCAGTTCCTCCGCCCGCGCGTCAGTTGATCCACTCAGGACATCGACCGAGCCGTGGTTCAGCCAGAAGTCTTCCCAGGCCTGCTTCGACTCGGTGCCAATGTCAGCCGCTGTGGATAACGCAGTGTGTTGCTGGGGTGCGTATGCGATCGTAATGGTAAATGTTCCACGGGTGTCGCGCGGTATGATGCTGTAGCGGTGCGCTTCCGGCGAATCGCGCGAGATTGTAAAGTCATCCCCTCCTCCCACGGAGGTGAAGAACGTATTGGCGACCAGCGTATGCGAGATCTGCGCACGGACATTTTGACCGAGCCCTGCTCCTGTCTTCAGGGACGTGGTATGGTTGCTCGTCGCGTTCCACACGCCCACAAAAGGCGCCTCGAACTTCTCGCTGCCGTCATTCCACGGAAAGTCGAGGAAGATCCCGAGCCGCTTTCCGTTCAGGAGCGCAGAGCTGACAGTGACCGCTATCGCGCTGCTCTCCTGCGCCGCGACGGTCTGCACCGTGATGTCCTCGCCCGCCCACATGAATGTGCTCGTCATCGTCCCCGTCCACAAGTCCAGTACCTGCCGCTTCCCCTCGAGCTCCTCCTCACTCACCTCCGCAGCCTCTCCGTCCTCCCCGCGGAAAAACATACCCACCCTGCCCAAATTCACCCGATTCGGGTTCGAGATGAGCCACTGCTGCACCGGCTCCGGGCCCCCGAACTCGTACTGCACCCCGTCCCAGACGACGCCGCGGTACGCGGCGAGATCGGCCGCGGACGTGCCCGGGGGCAGCGAGTCGTTCTTCCAGCCCCAGTCGGACATCGTCGCCCAGGGGAGGAACGTCTGCAGGCCGGTGACGTCGGCGCCGAACGCGAAGTGGCCGTTCCCGACTTGCATTGGGGTGCTGGTGCTCAACGCGGTCCGCACGGGGTTGAACCGCGAGACGAGCGCGTGGCGGTCTATCTTGCCGTGCGCTGTGCAGCAGAGCGTGAGGATGAGCACGTAGAGTGCGGCTGAGAGCATAGTCGACAGAGGATATCCAGGTCTTGGGATAAACGATGGCGAAAGCTTATAGTGAGGCTCACCCGCGGCCTTGTGGATGGTACTGCTGCCCCCATGCTCGATGCATTTCATGCTAATATCTGTCAGCTAGAGTTCTCTCGAATGAAAGAAGGCTCAAGAGTACTCATCGTCGTTCTTGCAGGTGACACAAGAACGGTCCGGGAATCTCGTACACTCACGCCATGTGACTATGTCATACGGCTCAACGCGTACTACGAACCCTTCGCGCTGGGGTCCCCGCTCGTAGGTTCTTCCTTGCACATTGTAGACTCACAACCTCATGACGCCTCTATGAACTTTGCGCAGGTATCGCGGGCCATAGTCACTGATCGTATGTACGGTACACCACTTGCTAGCAATATAATAGGAATACAAGGGCACAGAAGTTCATTGGGATACGGTGTCGATTCGGCCTGGCATCGCGAACCAGGTACGTTAGCTCGCGTTCTTCAGCGGCACTCAGTTCAAGCTGTCTTTCACTTATACTCATCCATGCACTCGTCCTCGTCCTCATCTTCGTCTTCATCGTCACCCTCGTTGTTGTCTCCGTCTTCATCACCTTCATTCTCCTCTTCGTCGCTCTCGTCCTCGTCCATGTTCTCGTCCTCTTCATCATCATCCTCATCCTCATCCTCATCCTCCGCCCCGCCTTCGTCTTCGTCTTCGTCATCTTCATCTTCCTCGTCTTCGTCATCCATCTCGTCGCGGTCATTCCCACCATAATCCGTCCTGACCCAATAGCGATGGTGCGTACCAAGCTTCAGCCTCTCCGCCACACGGATGAAGTCCAAGTCGTTGTCACATGTCGGCATGCCAGCGTAGGCCAAGCCTTCAGGGCTACCGTCTGTCACTAAATCCTCTAGGAGCTGGTCCCAAGTGGCATTTCCGCACGGGGACTGTTCCATCGCCGAGTACAGGACATAGTCCATGGCATGCTCAACTCGGCCACCGTTTACGAAGAAGCACGATGTTTCTCCATGGAGTGCAGTCTGGATGTTCGCGGCGGTAGGCAACCCGGCCATGCCTGGCTGGCCGAGAACTCTTGAAATTGCCCGCATAACGGCTGCGTAGTCTCGGTAAAAGGGCTTTCTGACGCCTTTCTGGAGGATTTCTGGGGGAAGGTGCGACATGGCCGGCGAGTCTGACGGGATGACTGCATACATACTACAGATATCGTCCATGGTGTCAGGCGTCGTCTCGGCTTCCCCTACGGAGCTCATCAGCGGCGACTCGGTAGGAAGCCTCTTGCAACGTACAGAAGAGCCGGTAGCGCATCCTAGGCGAAAGCCAGCCATCGGTGCATTGACCACAGGTGCATCCCCACTCCCTTTGCGCCACGAACTCGTCCTCGGTGAGTGCCATATGCTCTCCCGCAGCTTTCTTGAGCAGATAAATGGCGCGCAACGCGTTGGCTTTGTGCCCTGCCCAGATGCCGAATCGGGCCTGCGCCCGCTCCTTGATGTCGTTAATCTTGTACTCGCAGAGCTCCAATGGAGTACGGCCGAGATTGTTGTCTCGCCTGCGCAAGTCCTGGTCGACCGCGCTTGCAGCGGGCAGGCCCAGCAATGTCCTGACGGCCAACGCGTTTCCGGCATAGGCGGCAACATGGAGGGGAGTAAAGCCACGGTCGTCTTTCCGTCGCACGAGGGTTGGGTCTTGACTATATGCGCCTCGAATGTCGTCCACTACCTCTGGCATGGGGTAGCCGAACAAGAGCGGATCAGGGTCAATCATGGAGTGCAACGGGTACTCCTCGTCCCTCTTCGCTTGGTCACGGTCACGCTGAACACGGCGAACAAAAGCGCAGTCCTCCGCAAGAGTCGGCTGATCACGATATTGGAATGCGCCTATATGACTCTCGACGTCGTCCTCTTTGGCTAGCGCACGGGAGGGGTGCGCAGGGTCCGGAGCATAGCACAGTACGCTTGTTCTGCCGATCCGACGGTAATGGCACTGAGGGTCGAACTTGTCATCCGTCATTCATACACGCTAGGTTCGAAAACTTTTACCTTCCGGAAGACGTTCAGAACCTTGGCGCATTTCTGTTCGTGTTCTTCGTCTAGTGCGAGGTACATAGGAGGAATCGGCCATACGAAGAAGAATGTGCGTGGGGATGCAAACTCTGACCGGGCTAGCTCCTGCAGCAAGAATGGGGCCACCACGCTCCATTCATGTTGCTGGAGTAATGAGTATGACATGACTGAAGCTACAATAACGCGAACATTACCTTCTCTGCTCGGGTGTCTAGGACGAAAAGGATTGCGCCAGTGTCGAGCTCTCGCCCCCATACGCCGCTGCCCTTGAGGTGCTCGTTGTCGACTAGCTCCGGTTTGAGGCGGCCGAACCTGTTGAAGAGAGCGTACGCAAACGCAGAGCACTCCTCCGATTCGCGGTCCATAATGTCGAGGAAATCGCCCGGCGCGCACCAATCACGCTCGATGCGCAGGGCGACGAGCGAGCCGGTCTTGCCCTCTTTAGGATGAATTGCATCCAGGTGGACATACTTCATAATGCGCGGGTAGTCATAGTGTGCCGTGGTGCGTATGGTCGTCGTGCATTTGCTGATGTCGAGCACCATGATGGACGGGAGGAAGGGATGAAAGTACTGAAGGAAATCCGTACTGGGGGAGGAAGAACTCCGTTACATCCATGGCCGGGCAGGCTCTATGCGTGTCAGCAGTGTCGCTTCTCGTTGCGTCATGATCCTCGCGCGAGGTGAATCTGTGCCAACACGGTTGTACGACTTCCACATTGGCCCCACCGAACAGGCGTGGGCGCCTGTCAGACAACAGATACTCGAGCTAAACCAGAACTCAGGTAGTGGTGCACCGAGTGGAAGGCGCCATGTGTAAGATGTTACAAGGTCATAAGAAGTACACAGTTGAGCACAGAGACATAGACGGCTTGAATCCCAACAGATCAGGGTCCGGATAGCCATGAACCACCACAAAGCCAGCGATCCCACTGGCAGGCATCAGAATCGCGCATCATTCTTCGTCCATGTACTCATCCTCGTCTTCTTCCCCATCATCATAGAGGTTGCCGAAGGATGTACCAACGCCACGGTAGCTATCCGCCGTTTCTAGCCCAAGCTTTTGAGCAACGCGGACAAAATCCAAGTCGTTGTCGCACGTCGGCATAGCAGCGTATGTGACTGACGCAGCGTCTCCCTCTGCGGTGAGGTCCTCTCGGTCTCGGTCCCAAGTCCCGTCACCGTAGGGCGATTGCTCCATCGCGCAATGCAAGACGTAGTCCACCGCATACTCCACCCGCCCGCCTTGGGAGAAGAACCGCGCCCCTTGTCCGCGGAGTGCACTTTCGACGTTGGCTGCAGTGGGCAAACCCGCCGCCCCGGGCCTACGTAAGACGCTGGCGATAGCACGGACCACAGCTGCGTAATCCAGGTAGAAAGACTTGGTGATGCGTCCTTCACGAAGGTCTTCCGGGAGTCGCAGAATGGCAAGGTCGGACGTGAAAGATTCAGAGCCCATCCCCCACGTTGACATATTCATGGTATCCGACGTGATCTCGGCCTCGGCTATAGTCTTCGTTAGCATTGAGATGATGAAAGAGCTGGTCCTTGGACGTACATAGCAGCCTGTATCGCATTCTGGGCGAAAGCCAGCCGTCGGTGCATTGCCCGCACGTACATCCAAAGCGTCTTTGGTCCACGAATTCGTCCTCGGCGAGTGACATGTCTTCGCCCATGGCGCGCTTGAGCATGTAGACAACGCGCAGGGCGTCGCTGTTATGACCGGGCCAGGTACCCAGCAACGTCTGCATCGATTCCTTGATGTCCCGCATCTTCTGTTCACAGAGTTCCAGCGGAGTGCGACCAGCGACGTTGTCACGTTCGCGGATGTCTTCAAGGACCCCACTCGTTGCAGGTAAAGCGAGGAGCGTTCTGACTGCTTGGGCATTGACCGCGTAGGCAGCAGCGTGAAGAGGAGTAAAGCCGCGATCGTCCTTCTGGCGTACGGCAGCCGGGTTCTGACCATATGCGTCCCGAATCGCCCCCGGCAAGTCTCGGACGGGGATCCCGATGGCACTCGCCTCCATCATGAAGTGCAGCGGGTACTGCGCGTCGTTCGCTTCATTAGCATCCTGAGCAGCATGCTCGCCCCACGCGAAAGTCCCGTCAGGAAGGACCCTGAGACCTGCGCCCTGTTGCATGGATGCCGGTCCTCCACGGCCTTGAAAAGAGTTCACGTGGCTGTCAACGTCGTCTGCTATCGCGAGCGCACGAGAAGGATGTGCAGGGTCCGGGGCATAGCACAGGAAGCTCGTTCTCCCGACGCGACGGTAATGGTTCTGAAGCCACCGCGCATCAGCTCCGCTGCTAGCCCGGCAAGCAGTGGTCCCGCTCACTGTACCTTATGGAAAAGGTCTACAGCAGCATCGTGTTGCCGCTTCCATTCGTCTTCGGTCTCAGGGCGGATCGTTGGGGTTGGCCACGCATAGAGGAACGTGCCCACGGCGGCCAAGTTCGACTTTGCCAGGTTCTGGAGCAAGAAGGACGCGACTCCATTCCTCCTGAACTGTCGGTGAATGTGAGTTCAGAATGCTCGTAGCCATGGTGGGGAGTACGGAACCTTCTCTGGGACCTGGATGTCCTCGACGTAGAGGATGGGGCCGCGGTCGAGCTCTCGACCCCACACTCCGCTACCCTTGAGGTGGTCGTTCTCGACTAGCTCAGACTTCAAATGCCCAAGCCTGTCGAAGAGGGTGAGCGCGAAGTCCGAGAGCTCCTGCGACTCCTCGTCCATAATGCCGAAGAAGTCGCCACGGCACCGGTCGCGGTCGATATGGAGCGCAGTGAGCAACCCGACCCTGCCCTCTGTCGGATGGCGCGCCTCTATCCAGACGTGCTTCAAGGCGCGCGGATGCTCGCCGTGAGGCTCTGTTTGGACCACAGCAGTGCATTGCGCTATGTCCAGTGCCATGGTGGAGGTCAGGGAGCAGGACTCGGAGAGCTAGGTGTGAAGGAATGCATCGCTTTATACGTCTCAGAGACAGAGATGGGCCTGTATCTGTTCCATGATGCTTCCCGTCGCGGATACTAGTAGCGGTCATTCCGATTGTATGGCTCTGCTATGGTTAGATGTACCGTAGCGTCCCTGAATGTAGTCGGCGCATGAGACTAGCGAATTGTGGCATACCGGGCGCTTCCATCATCTTCTGGTGAGCGGCTTACGCTAGTTGTACCTCAAATGCTCGTAAAGTGAACCACGAGAGATGCCCTTGCAATTGGGCCGCTTGACGCAACGTTCTAATCATATATAGTAATGAGTGACTGATGGCAACATCCAACATTCCCGATGGCACAATACGACAAATTCAGCACAGACAATGGATTCAGTACATACATCGAGAAGTCCATTCTGTCCTGATAGGACTGGTCCACACCAAAGACCCGGGAAGATGTGCACGGGTATCATACTAGTACACGCCCAACGCCTCGACCTCGCGCAAGAAGTCGTCGTCATCCAAGACGCAGGCCGCGTACAACTAGCCAGCGGTGAAATTAACGATCCAGTCGCTCGAAGCGGTGAGATGATGCTATTCACCTCCAACTCCTGTGGAGGGATGTCCTCCTTGGGGCCACTATGAGGAGCTTGAAGACGCGGATCCGATCTAGAGCTGGTAGCTTCCTGCGTCTCACTTCGAGAACTTGGCGACATGGACTCTAGAGGTCTCCCTGGCAACGTAGATGGAGCTGCTACCCGTGAATTCGCATCTCGGCTGACGGAGGGTGGATTCGGAGAAGCTATGGATGGTGGCGACGATGTTGCCTTAGGGATGTTGCACGACTCTGCTATCCCCCGCGAATACGTAGGCATGCTCATACGCGCCTGCACTTGGGCAATGAGATCTTCCCAGTCTCGTTCCGGCATCTCAGGCAACGCGGTCCCCGCGACCGCCAGTCGATCCGCACCGTCGTTTCCGACGTCCCCAGAGTGCCCCTTGACTTTGACGAACTTGACCTATCGAAATGCGAGCGGTGGTAGTATCGTTACAGGCTATCACGAGGTCACACTCACCTGCTGTTTCGCAATGTTTCGACGCTCCTGCAGCATGATATCGGCGTATTTGATGAGCTCTACGTTGTTCACAGCTCCGCCATTTGCTTTCTTCCATCCATTACGCTTCCAGTTGTCCAGCCATTTCTCGAGGCCTGTCAAATATCACAACCGCTATCAGCTACGCGGCACCATTGACAAGTAATGAGACTACGGACAGCACATGCTGTAGTGGGAGTCGGTCTTGATAATGAGCTCGCGTGCATCCATGGGTGCAGTTTCGAGAACACGGATGATCGCCTGCAGCGTCATGGGAAGTTAGGACGCCAAGTACCTCTAACATCGATCGACAACTCACGATCAGCTCAGCTCGGTTGTTGGTTTGACCACCGGGACAGCGTTCACTAAGGTTCCTGTGCGGCTTCCCCCATAAGAGCGCTGCATCTCCAGGGAACAATGGGAACGTACCATAGGTGATCAGGACCCCACCATACGCCAATCCCAGCGATGGATCCTGGCTGACCATTGCCCTTGCACGCACCATCAGAGTACACAATAAGAGGTTCGTCGTCCTCAGTGTGTTCCTGGATGACCTGAGCCGTGGCTTGTTTCGTCTCCATCAGAGTAGCGCCCTCCGCAAGTGCAACAGGGTCGGCGGGAGTGGCTGGCCTGTCGGGTGTGGCTACCATCTGCGCAAGAACAGCTGCGTCTGAGGGACGAGATAACGACGCAGTGGGTCGTGGCATGGCTATATGAGAATAGGATGATGCTGAAGCTGACGATTTGGGCCATGACACCGATGCGGCCGAGAGGTTCTCGGTGTTGAACGAAGACACCCCGAGGTATTCTGGATTTCGCGCTAGAAATGCATCGAAGGCTTCATTTGCGGCGGCGCAGTCAACCGCGATTTCCAACCACGACTTTGCCGCATGCGGGCTTGCGCACTTCTTGTATTTGGCGCCATAGTAGTTCAGTACCTGTGCCTTGCAGTCCGCCCTATACAGGAGATCAGCATGTGTGATCGGTCATCTGAGAACCTCCACTAACCAATCACAATATATCCCAGGTATTCTGCCCTTAGCGACTGCATAGAAGGAGACCTCTGAGTCTGGAGGCCCAACCCGAGAAACCATTCCCTTCGAGACGCGAGATAGCAGAAATGCGTATAGCCCACGATGTGATTCCAGTATCCGGATGCTTCTAATTCCGTCCCGTAGAAAAGCCCCTGGCTAACGTATAAGAGTCTTCGAAGCTACAGCTGCCCGACTTTGACCTTCAAATGCTTTAGAGGCTGCAACAAGATACGATGAGTGCTGAGTATGGATGGAGCGAGTAACGTCCTGATCGAACGCAGCTTACTGTTCGGTTTGTTAGGCTGCAGGATGCCGCAGCATATGTGTGCTCAGTCAACGTATATCGCAGATACGCCTCAGGAGCTTGTCGGCCCCAGGAACCACCTATTAGACATATGCAGTGGCCCCCGACATGGTGCCGTCGCGACCATGTCAGTTCGTGATGGTCGTGAGAGCGGGCGTCAAAAGCGCGTTTCGCGCATATCGATCACGTGCGCCCAGGACCACGGCCGCGCACGGAGTTCCTGAACCACCCTGGACCTCACCTTTCGTTGCCGTTCACCAACTGCGCTCTGCACTTGCTTCAGACTGCTACGGCACTCTCGTCCTTGCTTGCAGCTAGAGTGCGGACTACGTTGAGCCCACATTGCTTGCTCTAGATTCGGTGGTACTGTCACTTGGGCGTCAAGGCTGTAATTCCGACGTCATCGCGTACAATGCAATCTCTCACAGGTATGTCTAAATGCTAGCAAACCATCCTGACATGCACTGATATGCAGTGTTGTAATAGCGCGTAGCGGTCGCACGTTGTTGACCATCGTCGCGGCTGCCGCCACCGCTATGGTCGGTGGCCCAGTCCTATATCTCGCCGTACGGCGGCTCTTCACAAGTGCGTGCGTATCCTGCATTATAACTACATGGGTTGACTCTCGTGCAACAGGACGTCGGGCGCAGGTGCAATTCACCTCATCCCAATTTGTTCTGTCTGCCGGCGCGATATCATTTGAGTTCGTGGACCGCGTGCCACAACGCGTCCTACTCGTCCACCACTCTCGGAAGAACGAGTGGCTACTCGCGAAAGGCAGAAAAGATCAAGGAGAAGACCTTACTGCCGCAGCCGTCCGCGAAGTCTTCGAGGAAACGGGCTACCGCTGTCACCTCCACCCCATCCCACGTCTACCTACTCGCGCTCCCGTTTCTGCCGCTCTCTCGGGTATCGCGTTCCAGCCAGACATCGTGCGCATAGCGGAGAACAGCACGGAACCCTTCGCAATAACCATCCGCCCGACTGGTTTCGGCCAAGTCAAACTCATATTCTGGTATATCGGCTGCGTCGATTCCTTGCAGAGTGACCATGGGGACGCCAGCGCAGCTGTGACGCCAGAACGTGGCACACACATGGATGCAGAGGGCTTTGGCGATACTGGGCTGTTCAAGATCGAGGATGCGCTCAAGAGATTGACTTATGAGGGCGATCGAGAGCTCGTGCGTACGGCTGTTGCCATTTTGACTCCCTGAGAAGCCCGTGAGTAAATGCGTGTTCCTGTCTGCTCTGGTTTCTAGACTAACATGCTCTTACCAGGGAGGTCACGCTCCTAACGAGGTCGATGCTATCATCTTGCTCCGTGCAGTCTTCACAGGAACCACCTCTACTCTTGAGAAAGGACTCTACCGCCGTTATATCTCGACAGTGGCTCTGTTGGTCAGCGCACACTTGAGACAGTTCGTGTTTCTCCTCACGATCCAGTAGCGTGTATCGCTTGGAATTGTAGTAGTCATGTATTATCCTATATTACTGTCCGAATGTACACTACAGCTAATACCACTGTCTTCCGCGGCATGTCACTGCGTCGCTTGTTCGTGCATGAGGCGCTCTCGTTGAATTCATATCATTTTTACATACCGCGCGGATGGGGCGAGCGCGCTAGCGTTAACGCTATTCGATCTACTGCGAAACTGCCATGACGGTCATTTGCAATAACAGCGCGGCGGTTTGCTTTGTCATAAGTGACCAAATCCTGCCTAGATAATGACACCAGAAGGCGATCGGAGAAGACATTCAACCTTTTCCCCACAACAACAACATTCACCCGCAGAGGTCAAGACGACCAATTCCGAGTCCAAGTCATCCCCTGCATTCCCGATTTTCCATGGCGATACACACGTCTCGAGTGTATGACTCCTATACGATCCCGAACTCGGTGCTCAAGAAAGAGCTGCGCCTCATCAAGCATCCAGAGGGAGGTCAGTTGCCGTTCTGCTTAGCGATCGCTCAAAACGACACTGACATGCCTCTCCTGAAGGCTATTTCGCTGAGACGGACCGCCAGACCGAGCAGGTCCCCTCCCCGTTTGCTGGTAAGCCTCTTGGCAGTACTTGGATGAACAGGCTGACGTTGTCTCTCGGCTGCATGGTTGAACGGTAGATGGGGCGCTGCGCTCGATAGCGACCACAATTTACTACTTGCTCACTCCGGATGAGGCCAACGGTGTATTCCATATGAACAAATCTGCGGTATGTTTTGGTGGCCGGGGTGGGACCCGACAATACAGAGTGGCATGGCTAACGATCGATGGCACCCCTTTTGTAGACGATGCACGTCCTCCATCAGGGTCGTGCTGAATATACGTTGATTACACCGGGGAGCCCTCCCAAGGTCGAGAAAAAGGTTGGTGACGACGTTTCCACTCCGAGCCTTGAAATTGCCTATGCCGACATACCTACTGCAGATCATGGGTCCGAACGTCCAGGCAGGCGAGTTGCTTCAGCTACTAGTCCCCACCGGAGTGTGGAAGATGTCGCGGTTGCTCCCAGAAGACCTCTCAACGGCTTCTCAGAGTGGTTCTCAAGATCACTGGGGGTGCCTCATTACCGAGGTGGTCTTCCCGGGCTTCGCTTGGGAAGATCATGCCTTCCTCACGCAGAAGGCTTTCGAAGATCTGTGGGACGGCGCAGTACCTACTGAAGCGCAGGGACTTGTGAAGTATACGAAGTCTGACTGAAGCCTGAGCACGACCGATGGCATGTGACAATAGCTAGCCAGGGACGTTCTTGGATAAAAGCGATAATACAGTTCTTTCCTGTATCCCGACCGGCTGATCGTTGGTTGAGTTCAATGAGTGATGAACGCAGCGGTTGAGTTTGCTTCGAATCGCGGACCAATGACTTTCGGACGCCCATCGAGTCACTTCAAGCTTGCTATCATGTGCACATATGTGTAAGATTGCGCATCAAGTTGAACTCGACGAGCCATGTCGCTACCGCCCTCTCTGGACGACATCGACGCACTTGCTAAGCTATATCCGCACTCGCCAAAACACTTTCACGTCGTCCGTCCTCAAATTGAGCAACGCTCGCAATTGGTCAAGACATGGGGCATACAGCCGGGTGAACGAGTACTGGAAATCGGATGTGGACAGGGCGACTGCACTCTGGTGCTCGCCGCCGCTGTAGGAGAGAACGGGTCTGTGACCGCGATCGATCCTGCGAGCCTGGACTATGGTGAGCTCCCAATTGGCTACTGAAGTTGGTCACTCAAGTTCGGCCCCAGGCTCGCCATTCACGCTCGGACAGGCACAAGCCCACCTGCGCACATCCTCGCTCGGTTCTCGTATGACGTTCGTTCAGGCGGACCCTATCGGCTTCCTGCGCAATACTACGGAGCGTTACACCACCGCAGTCATGGCACAGTGCATTTGGTACTTCGCCAGTCCCCAAGTCTTCGCCGACATCATGGCAGCCCTGCGATCCCGGGTGGACCGCATCTGCATCTCGGAGTACTCATTGGTCGCTTCCGACTACCGCGCGTTCCCCCACGTCCTCGCGACATTCGCACAGGCCTCGCTCGAATGCCGTAAACAGACTTCTAATAGCAACGTACGCACCGTGATGTCCCCCGAGCGCTTGAAGGAATCCATCAAGGCTGCGGGGCTGACCGTGCGAGACGAGACTATCCTGCGTGTCCCCGATGGGATGTTGGACGGAACATGGGAGGTGAACTGGGTGCTATCTCCCGCGTTTCTCGAGGAGGTCGGTGGCGCCGTGCAGGACGAGAAGGAGAAGTCAGTCGTTTTTGCTGCCAGAGATTCAGTGCTTGGGGCAAAGAGGATGCTCGAGGAGAGAGGCGAAAGAGTTGGGACGATGGATGTATGGGTAGCCACTGTAGTATTTGAGTAGGTTGTATAACGTGTTCGTGCTGTGGCTCTAGTACGAGCAATTGCTATCTCGGAGGATGCAGAGTGAAGTGCGAAGTACAGTCTCAGGTCTGGTTGGTAGTGAAAAAAAACCAAAGTTGGAATGGACGCCATGCCGCTACCGGACGCGGGCGTCTATATCAACGGAGTTTGCCGGGACGTTGGGAGGCGGTATGCTGGCTCCGTGCACACATTCCATCGACCTCGACATATCGTGCACGTAGCTCGTTTGGAGGCCTTTCTAACATAAATCCATCTGTGCGCTGAGTTTCAACACTTGCCTACCGCTGGACACCTGCCAATATTCTATTGACTTGATTCCTACGCTGACTAAACTCCTCGATTCAAGAAGCGACACTGAGGTTACTGAAGATAGCTCCGGAGTAACATGGGTTCATACACTCGAGTGGCACTCAAAGTATCTACTACTCGAGGCTTTGGAGCCTACTGCTACGGTACAGCTTGCCCATTAACGCGGGATCCGGACGGCGACTATACCCCTGCGGCGGCCAGCTCAAGGCTAGCTCTGTCTACATCTGTGTTAAGTCAGCACTCTCCGCTAGCGGCATTCTCTTCACATATACTATATTCAGCCGCCTGAGCCTCGAAAACGAACGCCTCGGATGCACGCGGCCCAAGTATAATCCTCCATGTTTGCCACGTTCTCGCCCCCGCCATATGAACCCCTCTTCGAACCAACCTGGGTCACTCTCGGTATGTTACACGATGCGAATGCGCCAACACGATATAACGACTCACACACGTACCTCACTGTAGACATGTGGCTGCTTTTGCAGACGCTGCGCATCTGCGCAAGGCCGATAGCGGTGCACAAGCCGCGTTCGCGTGTCAATTACCTCCACCTATACAATAGTAGCGCGCTGGAACGAGGGATGCGATTTGTGGGTTGTTCTTCCCGGTAGTAGGGCCCGCACCACCTGATGCAACACAAGGCATGTGAGTCCCTTCCAAAATCGCGTAGCTGGGATCTCAATAGCTACGACAACCACTAGTAGCATCTGCGCTGCCGTTCCGGGCAAGCAAAGGGGGCCGTGGATACGCAGTGCCTCCTGTTGATGCTGTGGGATACCACGCTATTCCTCTGATAATCATTGCTGGACGCCTTGAGGCACTCTCCTTGGGCGCTGCTCTAAGCTCCTTCCGTGCGCTTTCAATCCCCTACA
This sequence comes from Cubamyces sp. BRFM 1775, assembly GCA_022385745.1. Taxonomy (NCBI): domain Eukaryota; kingdom Fungi; phylum Basidiomycota; class Agaricomycetes; order Polyporales; family Polyporaceae; genus Cubamyces; species Cubamyces sp. BRFM 1775. Next base: position 178,017 of record MU278498.1, on the reverse strand, counting down.
GCTGCGACCCTCGCCGCCAAGATTGCACGATGGCGCTTGAGAATACAGTCAGGGTCGGAGATGTCCTTGACCAGCGTTGATCGCTTCGGAGTCATTTGCTCCATCGTCTGAATGGCAGTTCCCATTCCGTTAGAAGGCAACACCCGTTGGTACGGCTGCCCCCTGGAAGCAGATGCCGTTATACGCAGACACAGGCCAAGGCCATGTCGCCCCCCGAACAACCCCAGTACTGGAACGGATCCCTGCGCTCGCGGCAAGGCCAGAGGGCTCTTGGCACCAGAAGGTATGTTGCCAAACCCTGGGCGTTGTGCAAGCTGACCGATGTCGGAGGACTATGAAATTGTTCAAGATCTCTTGTTCGCGCCAATACAACATCTGCGCGCGGTCGCGTCGTATCTTGCCATTGGTTATACATTAGCGACACTCCGAAGTACTTCGATGTATACATTCTTTGGGGAGAAGGCTTCTTTCTATACAGCAATTGGCGTCTCCTGCATTTCGGCCAAGTATGAAGACTGGCGGTAAATGAGTATCAACGACAGCTATCCCAAACTCGTCTATATATGTACGATATAGTCAGCTTACAAGTACGCATCTCGCTGTCAACAACCCTGCCACCGCCCACGCGCCTAAAGTGAGATGACGAAATGTCAATTATTCCTGTCCGACTGTGGCCGGTGTGGACATTCGGATCGAGTTGCTTTTCTAGAAGTCGAAAACCCTTGACGAGATGTTGCAGGACAATGATCAGCGTGACCTCACGAGGGAATACATGACCACCTGGCACCTGCGTGTAGCCATCAAACCACATTCGAAGCTTCATTCAGACTCCGCATGATCCAGGCGGAATCCTTTGTGCCCGAACCGTACCTTCACAATCATTGAGCATATGGGTCGAATCTGTCAGCGCCGCGCAGTCCGGCGGTCACGAACGGCTTCGACTGTCGCCTTGGGCGCTCGGCGGAGGTAACCTGGAGCTCGACTTCACTCACTCGCGGGAGGAATCTCCTCAAGATTTGAGGGACGTGCGTACGTACGATCGGCAGGAGTATGCGGCTGCGTAGCCGCGCGTTGGCGATAAGCGGGAAGATCCCGGAATGCCTCTTGAGCTCAGATTAGTAACAAGGTTTCGCAGGTGCGTGAAGGCAGAGCAAGATGCTAACCTTAAACAACAGACGTGGGCTCGATCAACCTTGTTGTCAGTTGTCTTTGGTGTTGCTGAGGGGGGATTGCGCGGCTTTGGTTTCGCGTTTGTAGCGCGACAACTTGTGGCCAGGGTCGTGGACCATGCAGACGCTAGTGAGAGGATGTTCGACGTAGGTACGGTACTCACTAGCACTGGTGCGCTCGTTCCTATCGTGACAGACCCTGTAAACATACAATAGGATGAGGCTGATAACTCATCGCGTTAGGCATCAAGAACGTGGTCGTGCGGAACGAGATGCTATCTTCGGGGAGTGTTAGGAAAGCGAGCTCGCGTCATGCCGAGTGCACAATACAGTCCGACTCAGAAGGGTAGCGCCAAAGCCCTTCGCGTGCTGTAGGGCTTTGAAGACGATTCGGCAGATCAAGCTAGCCCGGAAGCGAGAAGTGGGCGTATCAAGTAAGTCTCGCCCAGAGAACACCGCGCACAGGATCTCGAACACCGCCGGTAAGATAGTAATGATTAGCCTCAAGGTGGTGGACAGTGTAAGCAGGGTCAAACGCTGTGGCTACTTGGATCCCAAATCAGCGCTGTTGTGCGTATATTGCCGTGGTAGATGGAACGGGATCATGAACGGGAGATACTGGTACGGTTGGGACTCTTCCCTTCTCCGGCTCAGGCGATGGCAACGGCGGAAGGCGTACCCGGTGCCGGTGACCGCCTAAATAGTATTACCATACTCCGCTCATCCTCAAAAACCTTCTAAATTAGGCAGTTTTTCGGTGTCTGTGGGTGTTTGTGGGTCCTCCGATGGCACCGTGAGAAAGGCGCCGGATTGCTTAGGGCCTCGGTCACGAGCGCCCTCTTCCCTATCTCCGCATGCATTGCCAGCTGCTGACGCGAAAGGCCGTTATTGTATCACCCTCGGAAACGAGCCACAAGCCGAAGTCAGAAAATGGCAAAAACGCACCAACGATCCTCAATCCGTCTCGCCGAAGTGAGTGCTATTCCATTCCGGGCGCACAAAAGCAGCGTGCTAATACATGACAACCGAGTCAGACCAGAGCTCGCCCTCGGCCAATCGTCTTCTGACGCCCGATAGACACGTGTTGGCTGATGAACATTGACTTTTCTGTATCACTGTACCCTGTGAGTGCCACGTCGAACTGCCCCAGTCTCAGGACCAGAACGTTGCTTGCCATGAGGCGTCATGCCGTCACTGCATGCAATGCGCATGTCCCTCATCAAGACGGCCTGAAGCTCCCCGTCTAGTCTTCTCCACGGGCATCGCCCCGGATGGGCATACTGGCTACAGTGCCAGTCCCCTACGATCTCCCTGCGATTTGCGACAATAATCCGTGGCATCAGATCAGCCCAAATTACGGAGCGCGCGTTCGCTACCGGCCGTGGGAGATGTAGGCTTGATCTAGCCCATCTGAGATGCCTCCCGCGCTGGCTCCAGGGGAGCGCTTGTTGCCCTTGTATTCCTCCACCCGACAGGTTGGGAAATGGGCGTTACTGGCGCTGACTGCGGATCTTTCGAGGAAGGCAATCGCGTCTTCTCCGAGTCGCGCATCCCCTGCTGGCAGTCTCCCGTAGGCCATTATCGAGAGTACGTTGTGGTAGTGCATACCCACCGCAACCTCACACGGGAAACCACATGAACGGCGACTCGCAAGGCAATCGGCACTCCTGGGAGCGAGTATATCAGAAAGCGTCTATCGGCCTGTTCAGTATGAGAGTAAGCGAGACGAGAATCACCCTCTTTTCGAGAGGCGAGAGAGGGGGGCATGCCATAGATCGTGCAGATTGCGCGCTCCAATCCTGTGGCGACTAGACATCCGCACGAACAGGGTGTCCTGTCATCCCAGGAACCTGACAAGCTATTGTATTTCTGTTTATGTCCTTTTTTGTCCCTGTCACCGCCGGTGCACAGATCTCATCTTCTCTTTAGTCGCCCGGTCCGAACGCATAGCATATCCTTCTTCGGATACGTCCCAGGGAATACAGAGGTGCATGGATTCCTTGAGGCTTCTGGCGCTTCTGACGCTCGTCGGGCGGCCGTGGACCCACATTCAAAATGATATAAAATCCCCTCCTTGTCTTTCTGCGTCATTCACGTAAACCCTCCCTCCGATCGCAATGTCACACCTCTATCCCGACGTGCAACGTATCCTGGACGAGCTCACTGAGCGTCTGCCAGGACAACACACCATCTACCTGCGTAGCCGTGCGCGTAGTAGCCACCCCGAATCTCATACGAAAGCCGCACAAGCCGCCCCTACGGATGACATATATCTCCCGGAATGTGTCATTGAATCTCGCACCGAGTCCACCGCCAGGCTGTGTCGTGTGATGTAAGCGCCCACCACCCATCGCCTTCCTTCTCGATGCTTAACTTGTTGGCGTCAAAGACAACTCGAACGCGAATCTCACGGCTCCGGCGCTGGCGACTTCTACGTCCCCTTGCCCGCTGTACCAGAGGCCCTGGCCGTGGGCCGCATATCAAGGATCCTCTTGTACGCCTCGAATCATACTAGCGCGCTTGTGGTGAGCATCTGCCTCTCTATCGCAGGCGTATATGTTCTGACGACAGCGCACGGCACGTATGTCTATAGTTGACTCAAGACAGTCTCGCAGCTTGGGCTAGCACACTGGATGATGCACGGGCCGCGCTCGAGCAGATGCATCACGCTATCCAGACGTGGGAACGTGATGTAGAGGAGACTCTCAACGGTTTCTTTGGGCGACTCCTTGTGGTGAAACCCTCCTCTGTGATCTCTCCGAGCTCAAGTGTCGATGAGAAGTTCGGCGAGTACGACCCCGCGTCTCAAACTCTGTCGAATGCGATGCTCGCTGGAGATGATCAAGACGCTCATGGCGACGACCTACTAGGCACGGGATTCAACGCTCTTGCACCCTTGTCTTTGGCTCCCGGGGAAGCCTTGCTGACGACTGGCACATGGCTCACGTCCTCGCCCGCATCCAACGAGCCCGCAGACGACGTCGCGCACCCCGTCATAAACTCTCCGATGCTGTGTGATCTCGTACGTTGTCCCTCTCCAGTCGATCGTACCGCTTGTTATCTAACGTGCGAGTGCCCGACACAGCCTGCCGACTTCACACTCTCACAGGCCCTGTACGCGGGCCGGCAATCTTCCTACACTCCGAGCCCTTCCATCTCACCTGCATACACCCTTGTCGACCTCACATCCTCTTCCCCGTCGTCCGACATTCTGTCCAGCCCCCTCACCGCGGTCCCCTCGCACATCTCTTCGCCAGTGCTCCGCTCGAGCACTCCCAAAGCAGATGACGCCTGGATGCTCAGCGATAGCGACATCATGGATCTTCAAGGCCACGCGTTGGAGCTTGATGACTTGTTCGTTCCTCTAGAGCTCAACCCGTCGTGCCCGGTTTCTCTCCCACTAGCACGCCCTTCCTCCGAGGTCGCTCGTTCTCTATCTCCCCCCGCGGCGTCTTCGAGCTCTGAGGCCGCCCATTCTCCTTCGCCGCATCCGGAGACCATCCTCATCTCACCCGCGGATGATTCCATGCCCCCGCAGCAGGCATCGGCTCTCACTTCATCGCCCCCCGCGCGTGCACGTTTGAACATCGCTACAGCTTGTCGTGTACCTACCGCTACGGACCAGCCCTCCCCAGCTCCTGCCAACCCGAGTGCTTCCCTCACTCGTCGGCTCACTCGCTCCGGGCGTGCTATCCAACGTACGGAGGAGAAGCTTGATGAAGGAGTCGCTCCTTACACCAAACCGATCCGCTCTCTACCCGCCCGTGCTGCACGTCGTCATCCTCGCACTGGATCTGCATCATCTCCTCTCGCGCCGACGGCAGGTCCTTCTCGGAGTACTGCCAGAAGTGATGACGATGATGCGCAGGACGGCAACGACTCCGAGTTCGTCGGCGAGGACAACGACGAGTCTGGAGACTACGTCGAAGGCGTATCTTTGAGCCCGTCCTCCAGGAAGCGTAGACTGAAATCTCACAGTTCGTCGGAACGGGAGAACAAGAAGGCGAAGCCGGGGCCCTTCCTATGTGCATTTCCACCTTGCACTAGAAGTTTCTCACGCGAGCACGACGCCAGGCGTCACGAAACAGACTCTTGCCCACATAATCCCTCTAGTGGCCGTCGTCATCCTTGCGAAGCCGAGGGATGCAATCTGGACTTCTCTCGTTTTGACGCAGCTCAGAGGCATTTCACAGCAAAACACAGGGAGGGCTCGGAGGCTGAAGAGGGCCGCCGAGAGCGAGCGCTAAGGAAGGAAAGAGGCAAGGGGAAGCGCGCGGGAAGGAGTAGTCAGCAGAAGGGGAGAGAGCGTCGTTTGTAGAAGGAGGGACAATCATTATCAGGACAAGCAGCAGCGTCCGAGCAGCCGTCTGTTCTCACCACTTGCGTGTCTTCGAGCTTGTCATTCAAGGAGCGTCTCTCTACATCTTATATCTAAACTGGTACAATATGATACATCATATTGATACATCATATTGTACCAGTACTTCACTTCACTGCTCCTCATCTGTCCAGATCGTTGTGCACACCTTGTATATCCGGTGACGGCATCTCGTTTGCATTGATCCCTGGAATTCAGTGAAACATTTTAGCCATTATCGTATAGTCTTAGTCTCGCTGCTGCTGGTTCACGCCCACGTCACCAATCCGGCGGACCGTGTTGCGCACCCTGCTTGTTGACCTGATGAGCAGCTCGATGACTCGCACTTCGCTTGACATCGCATCACCAACCTATGCTTGGATGTGCAGCGTGTCACGCATTCCAGCCACTGGGACATAGTTCTGAGGCTGCCTTGTCGGATGCGATGTCCGACGAGAACCCGTCCAACGCGCAGAGAGATGGTTCTGAGCTGGCCAATGAGAGATGGATGCCAGCCATCGTCGCGATGCAGATTCCGCGTGCATACAGAATGCGAAGGAACTATACTCATGTTCGATGTCCGCGCTCTCGCTGAGCGATGTGCGCACGACTGCAGGTGCATGGGTTATGGCATCCGGCCCCTTCCCCGGAAAGCCCGGTGAAGTGCAGCTGATGAACCCGATATGACGAAAACAGCGCAGAGGGGCGGTAGGTTTCCACTGGGATAGAAGCGCCACACGCAGGGAAAATTACGGCCCAGTACCTTGCTTTCGACTGCCCTGCTCGAACAAAGAGGCACGGAGAAGCGTAATGGGCGGCAAGCGGAGTGCGGAAGGGCGCCAACCGATCCTCGCATTGTACCCGCATGCCAATCTCGGGAATAAGTGAGCACCAGGCGGTGGGTATGCATAGGATCCGGCTCATGTGGTGGCATTGCAGGAGTTCTCGACAAACGGGCGCGGCTTCTCTGAGCTCCTGATGGGTCACGGCTAGAGATAGAAGCAGGACGCGGAGACCCACATATAGTGATCTAGCATATCATTGCCTTCCTACTGGAGAAACCCAAGGAAGGCTTGGTGCTTCTGCGAGTATTTGATGCGCCCAAGATGCCTTGAGGCGGAGTGGAACAATCGACAAAGTAGCAGCGCCCTGGTATGATCCTGCCGGCCTGTACTCTTCACAAACCACATCGCACAGACGTTTCTCGATAGGCTCCGCGCCGTCTACACGGCCTCAGCCGCGCAAGCATGGGGACTACACAGTGCGAGATCTGAGCTTCATTGCAGCGTGCCATCGCAATCGAGCGGCGGTGCGAAAGCAGAGAAAGGACCCTAAAATGCGGCGGCGAGGGTGGAGGCTCTCAGGCCGTCGATCCTGTCTGCAACCGGTAGAGACCTCCCAAGACGATGGGTGCCACAGCAGTGCCCCACTCACAATAGTTTGCCGCACGCTATATGGTGTAGACACTGCAACGAGCCAAAAAATCTAACCTACAAAAAGATAGATAAATGACATCAGCCCATTATACTGTGCAGATTCTAGGGAAACGGGCGTACCGACAGCAACTGCCAGCGGCACACTGCAGTGCATGCAGTGTGCGTTATCGTGTGCGTTATCGTGACTCACTCACAATCGGCTACAAATTCAACACAGCTACTTTCCACACAACTTCGCGGGAGTGGGCGCCGACTTAGCGAACGACTGCATCATCGTAGTGAGTGGGGATCAAGTCCCGGCGGGAAAGGTCGACATGAGCGCCTGCTTGGACTACAGCCGCCCGTACGGGGATCTCACCTCCGACTCGCGCGCTCAAGCATCTACGCTCTTCTTCCGTCCATATCCTCCGCCTCAGTCGGCCAGCACTCACTACTGTGAACATCATGTCATCTTCAACAGAAGCATCACCATCAGTGCACGATGAGCCACAAACCACACAGAACAACATGGCCTCGACGCCGAACGCGGCGCTGAACGAACTCTTGTCCTACCCCGCACCACCTGAGCTCTCGGTGCCACTACCATCTTCGTCATCATCCGCGCAGCCCCGGACTGTTCTCAAGGATCGCCTATACGTAGGGAACCTTCATCCCACCGTGGACGAGTGCGTCTTTCCCGCAATACGAGAACAACGACCTGCTGACTACGGCGGCCACAAGATACACACTATTGCAACTCTTCTCGAAATTCGGCAAGATTGCCAAGCTCGACTATCTTTTCCACAAATCCGGCCCGCTCAAAGGGAAACCCAGAGGCTATGCCTTTGTAGAATTCGCCAACAGAGACGTACGTTTGCTTCTCTACCATCCCAGCGGCGCGCGCTCACCCCGGGTTTCTTCCTGCATGACATCGCACCCACACACACGACGACATGCACGTCTGGTTTCCGCATAAAGTGAAACCCGGGGTCTGCGGCGGTGTTCAAACCGTATCTCACCTCTGAATCACCGCTATTACTAGGATGCGGAGAAGGCGCTTCTGCACGCGAACGAGAAACTCCTCCGCGGCCGCAAGCTCGTCGTAACATATGCCCACCAAGCGCCGCTGGACGAGTCGGGTGCACATGGCCTCGGATCCAAGAATCGGAGGCCTGTCAGCGACGTAGGGAAACCGACAACCCTCAGCCTCCTGAAGAGCGCGGGCACCGGGCGCTCTGATGCGTATGTATCTCGTGTTGTTGTCCTTGACATCACCAGTCTTTAAGACGCTGTGTGTCTTCGCGACAGAACCGACGCCAAAATCGCGAGAATGGAGGCGAAACTGCGACAGCTCGAGAGCTCGGCAGAGAAAGCAGGGCCAAGCGCGGGGTCGTCCCTGCCTGTCCATCCCTCGCTACCCCCGAAACCCGTCGCAGCGTCCATCAACCCAGTACCGCGGCATCAACCTACAAGGGCCGGCGCCTCTCCCGCCTCTTCAACCGTGCGCGAGAAAGGCAGATCCTCGCCACTGCCTATCTTGCCCATCAAACCGCCGACACAACCCCCTGTCAAATCCCTCGCCCTCCCGCGAGTGGCATCTACGACCTCTACCCCATCTCCACCTCCGCCCCGTGCCGGGCCTGTACGAAAGTCGACCCTAGCGGGCGTTCGCATAGTCAAGCCCAAAGCCAACAGTACCACAAGTAGTGGCAGTTAGTGGGAAGCGGTATCGTCAGGATCGCATGTCATGTACTATTAGTGTGTCAGGGCTGAGGGATATCTGTATTCTTTACAATCCTCCCTTGGGCAAACCATACAGAATGGCTACTTTGCAGCTTTGTACAAGTCCCTGGTAGTATATCGGTTAGTACACGCGCCTGTCACCGATTGCGGTCGCGCGAAAGCGGGGTTCGACTCCCCGCCAGGGAGTGCTTTTTGCTTTGGCTCATCGGACGTCCTGATCAGCACCCCGAGCGAGACGCACATATGCCCGTGCACAGAGGTTCATGATCTATCCGCACAACAAGGGACAGATGACTGCGAGGAAAAGTCCCATAAATTTGACCAGACCAGCCCTCCAGGCATACAGGAACTCGTGGTCGACCGGTCATGGTTTCATAGGGTTTCATTCGTTCGGGGGGCGTGTTGCAAATCGCTATTGCCATACTCCAAGCAAAGAGACGTCGAAAGGCCTCGGGCATCTCACAAGGTAGAGCCCGCAGAGGTTGGTGCGTTGCGCCGCTGCTCAGTGAGGCCTTGACCTCGAGGCGTCGGACGCCGCTGGTGGGCTCTAGCCTGAGGGCGGCACAGTAACCTACTGATGTACTGAACACATTCCACAACCAGACCAAGTCGCGGAAGAGAAGCTTATTATCGCAAGAAGACTTGGAGGTGGCGACGATAACCATGCCTTCGTGCACAAATAACTGATCTGCAGCCATGGAGCGCATGCAAGGTGTGTAACGGATCCACCACTTGGCTCGACATAAGGACCGACAAGGCCGTTGTCGTAGTCGCCGCAGGAACTCTACACAAGCGAGAATTTTTTGGAGCATCCGCGGGGTGACACAAGAAAGAACTTTGCTTCATAGTCCCTTCGAAGTGGGATATGGCGAAGGAGGTCACAGCCTGCACAGCGTGTGGAGAGCGCGAAGCTGGTCGTACACCGCAGGTAATGATGGTCATGTTCATGAGGGCCGAGAGCGTAATGCGGTCATAACCATAGAAAATACAAGCATGCGACAGTAGTAGGACGGGCTTATACGACAGTACCTGCGTTGGACGCGATACGCGGCCAGAGATCCGCCTTGGGAAGTTGTGAGCACGATGAGACTCGTTGCGCCAAGGAAAGAAAGGCAACGTACGCATTCTTTTGCGACGGGGCCAGTGATGGCAGAGCCCTTCATCTCACCCTTAGGGTTGACAATGACACCAGCGTTGTCCTACGGGCGAGGTGAATTGAGGGTCAATCGCTTCAGCAGCACATTTGTACGTACCTCGAAGTAGAGGAAGACGCCATCTCGCCTGCGCCAAGCCTTGCGCTGGCGAACGACAACGGCGGGCATGGCTGAACGGGTGCGGCAGCATGTTAGTAACTCATGCACAAACTGCCTTCCCGGAGTGCGGAAAACCGCAAATTCTGGAAGGTAGAACAATGAAACGTACTCTTCTTCCTCAGCTCGGGCTTTCCCTTCTTCACGGACGCAACAACCATATCGCCAACACCAGCATCAGGGAGACGGTTGAGGTGGGAACCGGTGCCGTACGCCTCAATAACGAAGAGGGACTTGGCGCCGCTGTTGTCCGCGCAGTTGAGGACGGCACCAGTGGGCAGACCCATGGTCATCCGGAACTTGTTGCCAGAGGCACCCGCACCTGTTCAGCGCACAGCGAAAAGATTCATTCAAGGTCAGGGCCAGTCCAGGACGCCAAACGATTGAGAAATTGTGTACGAACCTAATAAGCACAGAATCCAGGATCAGCATTTCGTCAGGACATGGATTCCCTGTTCGCCGAGCAATGAGCTACGTACCGCGTTTCGACATTTTGCTTGAGGACTTGCTGAAGTTGCTGGTGCCGCTCGATTCGATAGACTACACTAGTACAAGGTTTCCGATCGGCGGTTGCCGAGTGATACTGTACAGTTTATCAGCCTCCTCATTTGACGCCCATAGACGCCCACGCTCGTAAGGCGTTAGCGCTCACAGTCTCTCATACAAGCCTGCTTGTAGAATCCACAATATTATTTGCTGCACGCACAGTCTGATGATACCGTTCGAAAGGGATGAACTCGCCAATGCATTGCAAGAGCTTCGAACTTGATTTGCATATCTCCGCACAGGTCCTCCAAACTGTGCATTCGTGAGTGGAAACTGCGTAATTACGCCCTTTCCACTTATCCGATCGTCGACGTCGAGCCCCTCCGATTGGGAGGCTCTCCTTTCCTTTCGATATCTCACAACATAGTCACTGCACAGGGTGGATACGGAACATTGTGGAATCCATTCCATTCTACTGATACAACAAATTTGGTTGTGGACTGCTCCAGTCATACACGCAAACGCAGCAAAAAACTGTCCACTAGAACCCTTGCGGCCACACCCTGGAAGACACGCTTTACACGCCAGAGACCTTGAAACGGACAGCCTCCGCAGCGGGCTTCGCCTTGAGGGCCTGCACACGGGGTGCGCCGATCGCATCCGCAATGCGGTCGGACAGGTTCTGGTCGACGGCAGCGAAGACTGACACTGCAAGCCGCTGTCAGCAATCGGAAGGTCAAACATCGAGATGCATGTCAACGTACATTGCCTGGCCTTGACTTCGGCGCTCTTCGCGTTCTTGAGGTGAACAGCGACGTTGTGGACGAGGTGGTCCCTGTCAGTGTCGCTGAAGACCTTCTGCCAGAGCGCACGGGGCTGCTCGAAGTCGACTGGGTATGGAGAGAAAAGGGGCACAATTAGTGTCTGGACGAGCATGAAACGCATGATCGAAGAATGAAACTCACGCTCGGTGATCTCGCTCAGGTCGGCCTGCGCGGCGCCGAGCCACATCTCGTGCTGGACGTTCTCGTACGCCTTCGCCTTGTACTGCAGAGGGACGATGCTGCTCTGGTAGTTCGGGCGCGCGCCCTGGTTGTTGAACGCCATGGCACCGTCCCGCTGGAAGTTCGCGACAGGGGCGACGGGTGCGTTGACTGGCAGCTGGCTGTAGTTCACGCCGAGACGGTGCCTGTATAACAATTATAGTCAGCACAAGGCATAGTTCGTGACAGGGTGTAGAACGCAACTCACCTGTGGGTATCGGGGTACGAGAAGAGACGAGACTGGAGGACAGGGTCGGCCGAGGGCTCGATACCGGGCACGAGGTGCGAGGGTGAGAACGCAGCCTGCTCAATCTCGGCGAAGTAGTTCTCAACGTTCTTGTTGAGGACGATCTTGCCAACAGGGCGGAGCGGGTACTCCTTGTGCGGCCAGACCTTCGTCAAGTCAAGGATGTTGTAGCGGAACTTCTCTGCTTGCTCCGCCGTCATGGTTTGCTGCACATTCTACTTGAGCTAATGCCCTTGCTACACAAAAAAGCTTACATACCACGTAGACGGTCCACGATGGGTAGCTGCCCTTCTCGATATCCTCGAAGAGAGTTTGGATACCGTAGTCGGGGTTCTCACCAGCGAGCTTTCCGGCCTCGTCATCCGTGAAAGTCTTGCAGCCGCCGTCCTTGCGGACGTGGATCTGAACGTAGACAAACTGGCCGCCGGCGTTCACGAACTTAAAGGTGTGTCCGGAGTAACCGTGCATGTGGTGGTACCCGTTGGGAGTTCCGCGGTCCGAGAACAGAATCATGACCTGGTGGATCGACTCTGGGTTTTGCGACAAGTAATCCTGTAGATTGCCCCGTCAGCCGTGCAATATTCTTCTAATTTGATTCAAACATACCCAGAACATGTCGGCATCCTTGAGGTGAGTCTGCGGGTCACGCTTTTGGGTGTGGATGAAGTGGGGGAACTTGGCCGGGTCACGGATGAAGAACACGGGGGTGTTGTTGAACACCCAGTCGAGGTTGCCCTCCTCCGTCTTGATCTTGATCGCGAAACCTCTAGGGTCACGAGCGGTGTCCGCAGATCCTGACTCGCCACCGACAGTGGAGAACCGCATGGTCACTGGCGCCTTGGTGCCGACATTCTTGAAAAGCGCGGCGCAGGTCAAGTCGGTGATGTCGTGGGTGACCTCGAAGTACCCATGGGCACCAGCGCCCTTGGCGTGGACGACACGCTCTGGAGACACAATCTCAGTACACCAGTCCACACCAACAGTGATACACATACGCACCGGGGATACGCTCACGATCGAAGTGAGCGAGGAGATCAATGTGGTGGAAGTCTAGAAGGATCAGTCAATATCGCTGATGTTCTACACCGACGGAGCGCGCGGAGGATCGTACCTTGGATGAGCAGGGGCCCAATCTTGCCGATGCGCTGAGCAGCGTAGGGCTGCGCGACGGGCGCACCGGTCGACGTCGTGTACAGGGCGTTGTCCTGCGTCTTAAACACCTGCTGGGACGGCATGCTGAGGCTTGTAGGAGGAGGGCGATATGAGAGAAGGATGTGGGCTAGAGAGCAGCTCGAGGGAAGGCCTGTGCGAATGGGATGCGGGGTATTTGTACGGGAATCGCCCGGCGAGCCCCTCTGAAGAGAGACCGGCGGCCTGGTTCCAACTGAGCGGTGGAAGGCGGCAAGTCAGCAGGTCACGGATCCAGTGAGCGTTCTGTGTGAACACAGCGGCAGGTTCACGTTGAGTAATAGACACAGAACGTCTATGGCTTCCCGGGGCACCTGCACGTGACGTGCTTAAGCATCCTCTCATGCTTCAGGGGTTTGTAAAGCTCACCTGGGGGCCGACAGCTCGGGCTTCGCGATGCAACTGATGTGCCAGTTACTATTGGCACGCAGCGGAGACATGCGCTGCGCATGAGATCCATCTCCATACACGGGGCCACCGACTGACGGGGGTCAGAAACGTCAAGCCACCTCGGTCGCCTCATGACTGCTGTCTGTGATGAATCTCTCTTCACTAGCGACCTATCCACGCAGAGTAGGGGGCCGATAGCGGCTCGCGGCCTGCGAGAGAGAGCATCAGCAGGTATTCTTGGAGCAGAGTTGCGGAGCATCGATACCAGATAGGTTCCCACCAGCACCGTGCGAACACGCCCAACGAGAGTTGGCTGCGATTCCTCCGCATGAAAGTCGCTATGGCACGCCAGAATCACAGAAGGCGATCTGTGACAGGGAGGCCTTGCGGGGTACCTAGACAAGGCCGCGCAGGCGGGCTGGCCCCGTGTCCTGCTCATCTGACGAGCTCAGCACAGCAAGGACGAACCTAACAGGGCTTCCTTTGATCACGTTCGTACGGCGCACAATCCAACAAATCGCGCCAAGTCGCGACATACCGCAGATGGCGCTCCACGAGGTGAGCGTAGACACGTCTCAGGAGGACCCGTACGGTATCCTTCCTATCTGGCCCGAGACCAGGCCCTAAGTCGCATCCGTCCGGGCCCAAGTGAATGGAGGACCCTTCCTCTAATTGAGTTCGAGCTGAATCTTGCCTAGCCGTGGGTATACGTAGAATGGGGTGATTCGACGGCCCGGCATGAGTGGGAACAACGCGCCATCTAACCATTAGGTGAACGCGATACCGGGTCGATAGCGACACGTAGACGAACGTTCGAGCAGCGGTTGTGAGAGTAGTGGAGGGAAAGAAGTGAGCTTGTCTCTCCAAAATTCCTCCGGATACCCAATCATCCATGGATGGTGGGAAGCTAGCGTAACTTCCAGATTCATTGTTGCAGCTTCGAATCCTGACCTGTGGGAGAGGTGAGCGACTGCTCATCGGCCAAATACGGAGGAATACCTTCCAGTCGATCATCGTAGTACAGTCCGCACAAGCTAAGACAATACAAAACTGGCCGTCATTGAGCACAAGTAGCGCAATAGTTATATCCGCCGGTGGCGTGGGCGCCTCAGTCCCGTCTCTCAGATACCAACGATGCCATTGGTCGTCTCCTCGCTCGCCCCAAAAAGGGACTCGAGCACACGAAGCATGTGTTTCAATAGAGGTCAGGAGGTATACATACGTACCACGACATAGAAATGAGGGCCTGAAGCAATTCATGCGCGTCTTCTTCTGCGTCAATGACGAGCGGGCCAAAGTCCGGGGCCTTCGATGGGTCAAGGCTGATGATACTAAAGAATAACACAACGAGAGACTAGTATACGACCTTGTAGGTACCTTCCCATTGAACAGACTGACGCCTTGCAGGCTCCTAACCAGTGCATGCATAGAGGGGATGCGTCCATCCTGGAAAGTACCCATCTCAACCTCCTATATCATACATCCGCGAAACTACGCACGTACCCCTAGAAGAGCGGCGGAGTAGCTCACTCCGCGGCAAGCTCGAGCTTCATCTTGGCGATGGCAGCAGCAGGGTTCAAGCCCTTCGGGCAAGTGCGTGCGCAGTTGAAGATGGTGTGGCAGCGGTAGAGACTGAGCTCGTTCTGCATCTTTTCCATACGCTGCGCCTTGTAGGTATCCTGTACTTGACGTGTGAGATGTCTGTTAATTGAATTAAAGGATAGGAGGCCATACCCGAGAATCCGCCATCCAGCGGTAGGCTGCCATCAGGGTCGCAGGGCCGAGGTACTCGTCCTGGTTCCACCAGTAACTGGGGCAAGATGTCGAGCAGCAGGCGCACAGGATGCACTCGTACATGCTGTACAAGAGGTGTCAGTCTCGATATTGAACTCCCAGCCCGGGCCATGACGTAACAAGCGCATACATGCACTTATCACGGAGTTCCTCGGGCGAACAGCGAAAGGGGGGCTCACCCGTCAAGCTTCCTCCGGTCCTCTGGCGACTGCAGGTGCTCGCTGTTGGCGGGAGGGTTGTCGTTCTTCAGCCAAGGCTCAATGGACTTGTACTGCTTGTAGAACTGGGTGAGGTCAGGAACGAGGTCCTTGACAATGTACACTGTTAAACGGTGAGCACCCAAAGTACACCAGTAATCCATTGCGAGCTTACTGTGGGGAAGGGGGTAGATCTTGGTGTCCTTGGACGAGTTCCTGTCGATCCTGCACAGGCATGCGAGCGTGTTCTGGCCGTTGATGTTCATGGCGCAGGATCCGCAGATACCCTCACGGCATGACCGACGGAAAGTGAGCGTGGGGTCAATCTCGTTCTTGATCTTGATAAGTGCGTCAAGAATCTACGCACACACGCACGAGAGCACCGTGGTCAGTAGCAGCTCAACACGAGAGGAGGCTAAAGCGAACAACACACCATAGGCCCGCACTGGTTCAAGTCGATCGTGTAGCTCTGAAGCGTCGGCTTCTTCGACGGCTCATCAGGGTTCTAGGTAGTACAAGTCCACACTCAGCCTCCCTCTTTGTCTAGTATACGACAGAACGACACCCTGAACCTACCCAGCGGTAGATCTTGAACTCCTTGTTCAAGACGGGCTTCTGCACGGGCGCGGCCTGCGCGCGGGCCGCCGAGGACGCGAAGCCACGCACAGACTTCCTGAACACCCCGGTGCGGGCAGCGACGAGAGACTGCATGATGCGGTGGTGGTGGTGATGAGGGTAAGGTGGTGGTGAACGGGGATAGAGAGGGTGAGGAGGAGGAGGACGGCGGCGGAATGGACGGTGCACGAGATTGAGCTCAGAGGGAGGGTTGCATCCGGGCGCGCCAGTTACCCCGGGCCCTTCGGCCGCGTTTCCCCGATCCAATCACGCGCTCCCAATTTCCTCCGCCTTCCGCCACCGTCCAGATCTGGAACGCAGGCCTTGTCGTCACCGCACGCGGTTATCTCACCAACTCCTCCGCTGCCCGTTTGGTAGGAGCTTGCGGGTTCGAGTATCACGGGCGAGCATGGTTGTGAGGTTGCGAAAACCGAAATATAAAACAGGCCACCGTGGAGAATTAGGCGAGAATATTATATTCATACAGAATATGTACTGTACCAGTGTTCGTCGCAGAGGAAACATATGGGCTGCTGCAGGAAGAATCCACACGGAGAGACAGACGCAATCATCAAAGCACAAAACAATTCTAGGATGATCCAGATACAATGAGGGGCTGGGGGATATACACTCGTACGTTCCTGACGGGAGAAGGGAGAGGAGGGGTGAAGCGAAAGAGGAGGTGGTGGTCGAGTATACGTCAAGGGGTCGACGATGGGCGTGAATCAGCCAAAGAAGTCATGACAATGCTTGTGCTCGACGAAATGGTCCGTGGTTGTTGGTGAAGGGGTTGGGGTATGTCACCGCTTGCGCTTGCCAGGCATAGAGCTGGCACGCTCGATAGCGTTGCCGCTGCCGTCACTCGACCCGCCTTCGACTTCGAAGTCGGCCTCTGAGTACCCGTTTCCGCGAGCAGGCCCGGGGACCGGGATCGGGGAGCCAGAGTTCTCCCTGATGTCCGCCATGCGGTCGCCGTCGGGGTATTCTTGCTCGATCGCGAGCATGGACGTGCTCTCGGGTAACGGTGGCAAGACGACCACGTCCTCCATCTCGGCGTCCACGTCTTCTGTTACGGCTCCCGATACTACGCGGGGAGCGTTTCCTCCCACCGACGGCGGAACGCGTCGAGGACGAAGACCGGCGCCGAGACGGCTGGCGCCAGTGTCAATCTCTACTTCCGTCTCCGCGCCAACGTCACGCTCGCCCCGTTCTCGCTCCCGACTACTCCCGTCGCCGGTGTTGGGACGGTCGCCTACCGCAGTCATCGCCACTGCCATAGCGGAGATCGCAGCAGAAGCATCCGCTATCGAATTCGCGTCAAGCTCTGGGTCGACCTCAACCTCGACGTCCTCTTCCAGATCGGCGAATGTTCTGCAGAGGGGACAGGAGAAGGCCGGATGGTTGCTTTCGAGGAGGGGTCTGATGCACTTGTAATGGAACGCATGAGAGCAAGGGGCGATGAACAGGGCTTGATGAATCGTCACGCAGAAGAGACCTGCACGGCGACGATCTTAACGTGGTGACCAAAACCAAAAACAAAAAGGCATAGAAACGTACAGATGCAGCAGTCTGGAAGAGCAGATTTGGCCGCCACCTTCTTTCCGTTGCCGGTTTGTTGGGGTATCGCAATCGCCTTCAGTTGCTTCAAGGCGTTGGCACTGCGGAAGCATAAGAATTTGTGGGGTGGATCTGGAAGAAACGAACATACTTGAACGGGTTGGTATGGCTTTGCCACTCTCTGTTCACTTCGACCTTGATTTTGACACATTTATAGATGTCTTCGGTCCCGCCCTGGTAATCGACGCCAAGCTGGAGCAGATCGCCATCTTTGAGCTCGTGGGGGCGCGATTCGTTGTTCGCGGGCGAGAGGCGGACGTGGTTGAGGAACGTTCCGCTGCTGGACTTTGTATCTCTGATGTAGAACTTGCCCCCCGCCTCGACCCATATCTCCGCATGCGCACGGGACACGACCTTGCTCTTGAACGCCAGCTTGTTCGAGCCCATCGCGTTGGCCGCAGCGAGCCCTAGTCCTGAGCGATCCGTGAAGCGGCCGATGCGCAGCGGGGGGTCCCCCTCGCGGACGTCGCGAGAGATGGGGTCGAACCGGAGGGACCGGCGCGAGTCGATATGAGGAACCAGACGGATGCGGTGTGCCGGGCCATTGCCTGGAGCAGGTGCATGCGAGTGCGATGAGGATGCAGCAGGGCCAGTGACGGTGCGCGCGACGGCTACAGCGGGGGCTTGGGAGGGGGCAGCGCTGACGGTGCCGGCGGAGCGTCGTCTACGGAGCATCTGGGAGAAGCCGGGGGTTGAGTTGGACTGCGATACGGAGGGCTGGAGGTTAGACGAGGCGGCTGCAGGACGACGGCGATGGCCTGAGGAGTGGTCTGCAGGGGGGATGGCGGGAGGTGGAGAGTCTCTGGTGGATTGGTCGTGGGGTGGAGAGGGGTGCGACTGGGAGGTGCCGCGGGGCCTACCGCGAAGAAAGGAACCTAAGATGGACTGCCGGGCAGAGGGCGAGGCATCACCTATTGTTATTGGGTCCATCGATGTTGGGGGGAGGCTGTTGTCTTCGTCGTTGTTGTCGTCGACGACGGGGTTGTTGTTGTCGGCGGGGACGTCGTGGAAAAGTGAGAGAGGGTTGAGCTGGATGTTACGGCGAATCCTCGATCGAGCCCAAGCTCCGACTCCTGGCGGTTTGGCGCCGTCAGCCGCTCTCGGCCTCCAGTCGTCCCTTGCCGCCTTGTTGGATTCGGTCACAGTGCCAGTCTTGCCCATCTTCGCCTCACTCTCCCGCTCTGCCTCCCTCGACCTCCTTTTTCTTCCCTCCCTTCACTTTTCTCATTCATCCACAATCTCAGGCTGTGTCCTGCAGCACATCATGATATCCTCGCCGTAGCCGTCCATCTTGATGTCCCGCATAGCTCGATGGACATGCACTTTGCGCGTGCCGCCTAAATGAACATCGGACGCCCGCAGCTGCCAAACGTCCATTGTATGGAAGCCTCCTCTCGGGCCAATGGTATCCGCATCTCCCACACCGGACGCTGTACGCGCCAGTGGCGGTCCGAGCGCATTTTGATCAGGAACAGCTTTCCTTTCTCCGCCCCGGCGCGGGTATACGTCGTGCGAGCACACCACACCCTCGCCTCGAGCTTAGCAGCCCTCTGTATTGTTTCGCGCTCCATAATACAAGTACAAGACAACAGCAATCCAGCCAGTGTCCTGGCCTCTGAAACCCTTTTCATAAGAGACGGCGCTCCGACCCTCATCGTCCAGCTCCTCAAGGGCCGCCAGCGAGCGCCAAAATCTTCGCAACAGCCTGCTCAGCCGCCGACATGAGCATGCCATGCGGATTTCCGATAGGCAACGACGGAATGATGGATGCATCAACCACGAACTGCCCGATGCCACTTCCGTCAGTGGCAATGTAAGACTGCGTCCAAGCATGCTGCTCACCAGATTGTCAGTGTTGAACACCTTGGTGTTTTCATCTACGACCGCATTCGACGAGCTCGTGCCAATCTTGGCCGCACCGACCCAGTGGTTGGAGCACATCGTCGACTGTGGCTCCGATGTCAGCACTCTCTTGCTGCGGCTGCGCCAGGAACTTTCGACTCACCGGATCATAAGCGTCAACGTATTCTTCGATTGTCTGGGTGTGGTCGGGAGTGATCATCGTCAGGCCGGACACTGTACGCAGTATGAGTAGATGCTGGATTGTTGCATAGAGATCACTCTTACCGCTGCTCATGGTGGAAACCACATCATGAAGCGCCTGCAGCAACACCGTCTTGTCAACGGGGTCGGTCAGCCAGGGGTTGGTCAGAGCCTTCGCGTTCAAAGCAGCGTCGACACCAATGCGGCCGCGAGAGGTGATTCCTTCCGACCTGAAACAAAGGAAATGTCAGAAATGCCAACGCCGCCTCTCTCGCCTAACAAATCCTCCACCCACAAGTAGACAGTAATGGTGAAAATCTGGCTTGCGTTGTACGCCACAGATGTGTTGACGGATGCAGCTCCAGGGCGAACAGTTCCTTGGGCCTGGCGGATACATGTCAGATGAGGCAGCCGACGGGTAGATCTGTCCGCGGACGGGGACGTACATAGCGGGTCCTGCCGTCGCTGCCGCTGTAGGCCCTCCAGAAGTTCAACCTGGCAGGATCGTCAGGCACGTGGAGACGAGGAGACTCTGGATACACTCACTTAGGCGAAGCGCCAGCGAACACTCCCGAGCGGCTCTCAAGGTATTGCTGGGCGTCCGCGGGCCTGGGGTTGGACCAAACGTCGGCCCAGTTCTCGTACGCATCGATGCTTGGGTGAGTGAACACCAGCTGTACGACCGCATATCAGTTTAACAGCACAGCACAGCACGCGCAGAGCATTTTCCCAGCAAAGCGCCATTGGGCACCGCAAACTGCAGAAATTACTCACGTTGATCGACGGGTTGTCGGACACATCCTGTCCGACCGGGAGGTTGATCCACTGGCTCTGCGGCGGGAGGTTCGCCGCCGCGGTCGGGTTGCTCTGCACGGTCTGGATCTGGTCCGTGGGGCCGATGCCGCTCTGGAAGAGGATGCGCGGGGTGCCGAACGAGCCGCCCGCGAGGATGACACGGCCGTTCGGGTTGAGGGGCACGATGCCGTTGGGCCCGAGCGAGGTGTCGTTCGTGCGCACGCCGAGGATCGTCGACCCGTTCCGGATCACCTGGCTCACGTACGTGTAGTCCTTGTACACGAAGTTGGAGCGCGCGAGCGCGGTTTGCAGGTACGTCGCGACGGGCCCTGCGCGCTGGCCGTTGATGAAGTCGAACGCGCTGTAGCCGTACACGTGGTCCTTGTAGTCAGGGTTGTCGTTGATGGTGATCTGCTGGTAGCCCTGGGCTTTCAGGAGCTGGCTGACGACGTCCGCCGATTGCTCGAGGTAGCGCTGGCCGTCCGTTGAGGGGTGGTCCGTGCTAGGAAGACGCTGCTTCAGTTTGTTCGTGTATGGTTGGTGGTTGCCCCAGCTGGATGGCCAGCCGTTCCCTGTGGAGAAGTCGCTCTGTGCAGGCAGCCAGTACAATCTGTTACAATGACGTCAGTTGGGAGGGCTATAAAAGACGTTCGGCATTCAACTCACGCTCCGTTCACAGACGTTCCACCACCAAGCAGGCAGCCCGCGAAGAAGTTGGTGTCTGTGTCAAAGTGAGTGTGGGCTCCAACGAAGCTAGTCCGCCAGACGTACCCTTACACCACCACCATACGTTGGGGTCAGTGAACATGGACTCGAAAAGTCCGGGAACGTCGAACTTCGTGAGCTATTTCTCCGAGATGAGCCATGCGAAGCGCATATAGTAGTACAAATGGGTCCTCACGTTAGCAGACTTGGTCCATGGCGCGTCGTACGTGCCACCAGTTTCTGCCGTCGAGGGCCCACCACGCTCGAGCAGCAAGACCTTCTTGCCGGCCTCAGACAAACGGTCGGCAGCAATGATACCACCGGGACCAGCCCCGACGACGATGTAATCGAAGGGCGTGGCCTGAAGAGCATATCAGCGTCGTTTCGCGTGGGTTTTTTTCGCTACACTTACTGAAACAGTGGGGCTAGTGGTCGTGGTCGTAGTGGTGGACGAAGGGCCGGAGGGAACCGAAGTGGGGGTGCCGGGGTTGCCTTGGAGGTAGTTTTGGTAGTTCGAGTTCTGAGCGTCGGGGAAGTTGATGCCGAAGAAGCCGACTGATGCAGGGTTTAGATAGCGGGCCTTCCAAAGCGCGGGCTGAAGACTTACAGTCGGTGTGCTCCTGGAAGGTGGTGTTCGGGTCCGAGGGGTCATCCACGCCGACTGAGGAGTACGCCCATGCAAAGACACCCGTTCCGCTGGGGTCAATGCCTCCTCCGCCTTCCCAGGCTGTTGAGTCTCGTGAGTTTCTTTTCAGGCCCCGGCGAAGGCTGGGGTGCACTTACACGTGCAGTTCTGGCAGCGGAACACAAACTTCCAGTGGGTCGAGTTGACTGCACTCGAAGGCAGCGTAGTGATTGTAGGTCCCTCATACACATCTGGCAGTGAGTATGCGCTAGGAGAAGGCTCTTAAGATTTCGCTGATGTTGGAAATACGTTCAGAAGCACATACGTCGCGTAACGCGTCGAGGATACGATCTCGTTCCCGTTTGGCCATGCGACGATTAGCAAGTCGCCAATCATAGCACCTCCGAGAGCCAAACCGATCCATTTGGCGGCGACGGGTGCGACAATTTCGCCGATAAACTCGGAGCTCGTCGAGGCTTGTGGGAGGACAATTCCGTAGCTGACGGAGTAGACGGGGTCGGTGATACCGTCGAAGATGAATCCATTGCCAGTATCCGTGTATGGCGCGGCAACCTGTGCATATACTGCGCCCCCACCCCCACTTGTCAGCCTCTTCGGGCGCGCATAGACGAGGCATAGAGCATACCAGAGCCGACCAACGGCAGCAAGGACAGAAGGAGTTGTTTGAACTTCATGGTGGGCGGCTGCAACGTCGTCCTCACTGCGCTACCCTTGATTATTTTGCTCTTTATACTGGTGGTCGTATTGCCCAAGACTGTGGTATCGCGAGGAAGACCCGAGCGACCAGAAGCCTGAGACCATCTGGCCCATAACCCGTGAGCTATTCATGGGTATCGCCGTCAGCCGCAGGAGAACTGGGCAGGGGTACGCGTTGACGCCAGGGAACTAAGAAACTGCGACCAGACGACAGCGCACGCGAACGGGAAGTATTCGGACGTCATTCCGTGCTCGTGACCGCGACTCAGGTGTCGAGGGAGGGGCGGCATCGAAGCAAACTTCCGAGGATTAGCAGGAAGGCGCACAGAGCCGCATCCGTCGTCGGTACTCTCCATAGGCGTGCTGTGGGCAGAACACCTTCCATCATCAGCGCGGGCGTTGTTGTCCACCGCCCAATGACATTGCCGCTGTTAGGTGACCGAGGATGCGCCGATCATCCATCCGAGCAGGTCTTGGGTCATCGGAACGCAAGTGCGCGTCGTTCCGGTAGAATAGCGAATGCGCGAAGCATTGCGGGGGAGGAGACGTCTATCGGACACGGATACGAGTCCTACGGGGAGCGGTCCCGTACCCCACCCCCACAGTGCGATGGAAGACAGCTGCCATTGGCTATTTTTCACAAGGGCATCCATTAGAAAGCAAGGCACCAGGAGTTCTTACATGATCCCGGCACCCTATACGATAAGTATTGCCAGCAAATCGAGAGTCCTATATGCTTCACATGTCACAATTCTCCGCATCCGGCGGCGATTAGTACTCACATGCGGTACCAGTGATCATTCTATCTTATTTTGGTCTTCGATATGTGCTCTGTCCATGACAATGACGGCGTGATAGTAGCCTGAGCGGTGTATGTTCGTGTAACCTCGCGTTCGTAAGGCCCGGGATACGTAAGATGCTCAGATGCGCGCTGAGCGCTAGATGGCGACCGCCATCAAGACGATGTTTGGCAAGAGCTTCAGAACCTAACAGCGACAAACAGGACCATACTAACGCCGTTCTTCGCAAACGCCCGTCGGCATCCGCCAATGAGTACCACTGCACCGTTGCTCGGTACCGATAAAGTGTCCTGACGGAGACCCGCTCCCTATCCCTGGCCGTATCCTCGCGCGATTCAAACACACGTCGAGAGACGTCTCGGTATCCGTGTTCCCGCTGGGTCGTAAATGTATCTGGTAGATTTGAGCGCAATGCAACAATAGGCCATCTGGCTACTCCGTACATGTCCTACTCTGTTCCACTGCGGTGCCTGCACGAGGTGGATACAGAGTGGATGATGTATTCCAGCTGCTGCCAACTGTGGTGGTTTCTAGCTTGAAATCCATGAGCTATAGATCGCTGAAAGAGGATATACGCAGTCCCTGCGCCCTCCGCTTAGTGTCCAGGATTGGCTATTGCCGACGCGTACTGCGACCTTCGCGACGAGCGGTGGCCATTGTTCGACGAGTTGAGCGTCGCATCCGAGACGGACGAGTGGTAGAAAGCGAGCGCCTGGCGTGGGGAACGAGCGCCTGTTCGGTTTCCATCCTGCCTGCACTTGCTCTGCGCTGTTCTGCCTGGCTGGCGTCCATCCCGCAAGAGGTCTCCCGTGTTTGCTTCGGGTTGGGCCCATTTCTTCCTCTACATACGCCCTCAAGCACCCAGAGTGACTCAGAACGCGTCCTTCCTTTCGCTTTCTCCTTTCTCCAAGTTCTGAACAACCACCGACCCGGTCCTCCGTTGCTTGTCCTCGCCTAAGTAGCCGGAGCACTCGTTTTCCCCTTTCTTTCCTTTTCTCTCCCCCTCTCTCCGCACTTCGGGCACATGTCGGCGTCTGCCTCGTCATCTTCTCCAACATCGTCCAATGCAGGTCCCAGCTCAGGACGGCCAAGCCTTGACAATGGTTCTGAACAGAACAGGTACGCGCGTTCAGATCAACCATACCAATAGATCGCGTCGTTCAACCGCATCCCTGTCCAGCGTCGTAATCAAGGTCGGCATGCTTGGTGACTCGCAAATAGGGAAGACGAGTCTTATGGTGAAATACGTCGAGGGGCACTTTGATGAGGACTATATCCAGACGCTAGGTACGTGCCCGACCCGCAACATCGTGTACAAACACGCACCCTCCGGTGCTCACGCGTGCACCATCGTAAATAGGCGTCAACTTCATGGAGAAGACCATCACTGTGCGACGAACATCCATCACATTCTCGCTATGGGATCTTGGCGGGCAGCGAGAGTTCGTGAACATGTTGCCACTAGTGTGCAATGATGCCGTTGCGATTCTCTTCATGTTTGATCTATCGCGGAAGTCGACGTTGAACTCGGTGAAGGAGTGGTATCGGCAAGCAAGGGGATTCAACAAGGTCTGTGTTCTCATCGGTTCATGCATACATTCTTGCAATTTGGGGTTATCGCGGCCATGTGCTCGTCATCTACACTTGATTGACTAGCTGCGGGGCAAGTCTTGACGGATGGGTATAGTGCGTCGGCGATGGCTACCACATACACCCATGTCGATACACTCGTAATTTGTTTACGACACGAGCGATCCAACCATGGGAAGTTCGGATTGAAGCCGGCTGCTACGCCGAACCCTGTCATGGGGGGGGGACTGTCACATAATGACCGAGGAATTGGAGCTGATGCGGCGTTATTCGATCTATACAGACTGCAATACCCTTCCTGATTGGTACCAAGTTCGACACCTTCGCGACATTCCCGAGAGACGAGCAAGAAGAGATCACCAAGCAGGTGCGCTCTGCGGATACTAAGTGCTTGCAACATCCTCATTGGCTGACCCACAAACTAGGCGAAGCGCTTCGCAAAGGCGATGCATGCCTCCTTAATTTTCTGTTCAACGTCGGCATCGATAAACGTGCAGAAGATATTCAAGATCGTGCTGGCGAAAGCATTCGACCTGAAATGCGTCATCCCAGAAATCGACGGCGTGGGCGAGCCGATATTGATGTACGTCGACGTATAGTGTTTGGAGAGAAGACGATGTCTAGAGTTTGGGGCGTGGACTGGGTTCGAGCGGATAGCTCAAAAGGATCAGGTGAGTCTCGTCTCTTATACAGGTACAGGCCTACGTCAGTGTGCTATGAATGGATTTATGAACCGTGTGTTCTGACCCTCGCCTGTCGTCAGCCTACTATATTGGTGAAGATGCCCGACCTCGAGGGAGACCACACTGTTCGGCCCTGGGCCATCGCGTGAAGCACATGGACAAGAAGTGTCCATGGATGTCAAAGCAACGGACTATGATATCCTCTGCCTGCTCGGAAGCCAGTAGCATATTCCCCCGATACTTCCCCCTTTCCCACCCTGTACCATCCCCCGTCCACTGAGTCTCGGCCCCTCGTTACCCCACTTTCCACACCCCCCGGTTTCCTTTGATTCCCCTCTCTCGCCCTCGTCATCACCCTCATCGCGTCTTAGTACCACACTCACCGCGCTCGTACCCTGTTGTCGTTTTGTCCGTTTGCTGCATTTCCTATGTCAACGCTTACTGCCTCGCTCGTCTGCATTGCCTCGATATATAATCACATCTGCAATAACCCCATTGCATTCGCATGCTCATCCACAACACCATCCTCCCTAAATCCGCCTACTCACCCCTTCCTACATAAATCAGTTACTCAAACTAATTCCAGGACTTGTATGACATTTAGAAGATGTGCGGCTGCTCACGAGCTTGAGCGCTGAGCTGCGCTAGGGATGCTGTCATGCGTTCGCATGCATATCCGCCACCGTGCAGCAACGATTTCGCTTCTCCGCGACATCATCGTCGCAGTCATCACATAGCGGTGTCTTGGAGCACGACGTAGTACCTATGCATGTTCGTGTTATTTTGGTAGGCGGCGGCGTGGAAGCCACGTCCGGGCGGCATTGTCAACTTGAATGTCAGCCGCTGTTCACTGGTTGGAAGTGTACCACCACGGCCTCCAGGCTCCCCAATCGCCAGGACGAGCGACCCTGATTCCCATACTTCTTCCTCACTGCAATCGTCAGTCGTACGAGCCGACATGTGTGTATAGTGCATCTCCGCCAGATGCAACGCGGTCGAACTCGGTCAGGGATGCGGGGGCTTGGAGGCTGCAGCGGTTCTATTCAAAGCAAAGCATACCGGGATGCTTCTGTGCTCCCTCTTGTCCTCCTTGCCGTCACGATGCCGCCGCCGCCACCTCGGACAAAATACAAGGCTGCAGTTCTCTTTTGCTTCTGCTGGCATCTGGCTTATCACGCATGATAAGCCAGATGACCGCGCCTACATGTGGGTACATCGAGCAGACTTGCAATATTCGCGGAGGCTGACGGACATGCGGCAGTATGTCGTACATCGGACTGGCCCTGACAACCATGCGTCTAGTGTTGCAGCCCGAGTCAGAGATGCGTGGGAGTACGCATGGTACTCGCCTTGGGCCTCTCAGCCTACTTGCTAGCTGCCATCGACCTTGATGCTCAGCGGTTGCAGACCACATGGTCTCCGTATCAGTTGATCACTCCAGCAAGCTTATGACCTTGACTTCCTTCTGGACAGTCGAGCTGACTGCGAATGAACCCTATCAGAGCGCACGGGAAGTCTTCCTTTGACCAGTCTCGCTGATGTGGTTACCGCCTTGGGAAACTCGCTCGTTTACTAACGTTTACCCGCCCACCTCGGCCACCCCCTGGAGCGGGATCTAACGTACACCGCTCTTGTATCCAGATTGGCCGTCGCTACAAGGCGCACTAATTGGTACCTCTTCGCAAGGTGCGCGACACCTAAAAGTCGTGGAAAAGTGGATCTGCCTCCGAGGTGCCTGACTGAATAGGACGCAACCAGCATGGTGAGCGCACCAGGTGGCCAGATAACCCAATCAAGCTCGTATTCACATTCCCCACAGCCGCACATTCAGCCATCTAGCCAATTGGATATGTCTCCGGCGCAGCAATTGCTCTCCGTAGCTTGCCATATCCAGCCCCCCGCGGAAGCCCATGACAGCCGAAGTTCGCGACAACCGCGTGGAACCTATCTGGAGACTCAGATCCTGCGCGCGTCCCACATTCTGGACGGTCTTGGTCGTGGTCATGGCAGACATTCAATATCCTCGGCTTCGCGCCCAGTCCCGGGATGGAAGCCGAGAAGCCATGAACAGCAGAGTACAAAAGCCTCGAGGGCCTTCGACAACTGCAGCCCTCGACGCCTCGCAGAGAGTGATCTCCTGCCGACTTCTCAGCCATGGCTATCTCGACTACTCTGCAGCGTCTCTTCTTCCTCGCCGCGGTTGCTCTCGCCGCCATCGTCGCTGTCGATGCTACCCAGGTTATGCATCGTCCTGCAGCGTATGAGAGCGCACCGCGCAAGTTTGCAACTGGCAATGTCAAGCCTGAGATCATCCATAAGCGGGCTGGCTCTAAAGTCCAGGCTGCATACTTCACCAACTGGTTCGTCTTGAAAGGCCTCAGCGCATGGCATGATCCTGATATCTCGTGCTTCTAGGGGCATCTACGGCGCCAACTTCCGTGTGTATCCCGCCGGAGCTATCTTAGTCGAGGTGCATTCTGACCGAAGAGCATTTACAGAACCTACGGATATCATCCCGTCAACGTTGACGCACATCGTTTATGCCTTCGCCGATGTTTCTGCGGACACCGGCACTATCTCCCTCACCGATTCATACGCCGATGAGCAGGTGAATTGCCTGAAGCATCCCTTTAGCGCCATTGGCTGATCGCGTTGCAGAAACACTTCCCTGGTGATTCTTGGGATGAGCCCGGAAACAACCTTTACGGCTGCTTGAAGCAGGTAAGATGGCTCGTGTAACGCGCCGATCCGCGAAGCTTACCTTGCATGCACCAGATGTACCTCCTTAAGCTGGCGAACAGGTTCGTGGTCTATATCTGAGCTCACACCTAGATGGCTGACATTTGCTCAGGAACCTCAAGGTTCTCTTGTCGATTGGTGGCTGGACATACTCCCAGGCTGGACACTTCAACTTCGTCACCGATGCGACCAAGCGCTCGACTTTTGTCACCAGCGCGGTCAGCATGATTGAGAACTATGGCTTCGACGGCATCGATATCGATTTCGAATACCCCAACTCCGGCGCGCTCTCATCTGGCTTCGCGTCTCTCCTTGCCGAGCTTCGCACCGCTTTCGACAACTTGCAGAAGCAGAAGGGCGATAGCACTCCTTACCAGCTGACGGTGAGATTCACACGATCGCATGGAAGTGCGAGGGTGGTGGCTGATGGTGATATGGCAGGCTGCTGTCCCTGCTGGTTCGGACAACTATGAGTGGCTCGAGGTCCCGCAGATGGACGCTGCACTCAGCTACTGGAACCTCATGGTGATTCGATCCACATTGCATCTGTACGGCATGGCCTGATAAGAGATATAGGCCTATGACTATGCCGGCTCATGGTTGACTTGGGTGAGTGACCCTGTTATTGTCGCATTCTTACGTGCTTCAACGCTGACTTCTTCCACAGGCTGATAACCAAGGTAGCACCATCCTACTACCTTGACGATGTGATGCTCACGATATGCACAGCTAACCTCTACGGCGGCGTGCGCACGAATGTCTCTACCGATAAGGCTGTCAAGTGGTACATCGCCAATGGCGCTTCCGCGAGCAAGATCAACATGGGTATTCCTCTCTACGGCCGTGCCTTCGAAGAGACTACTGGCATCGGTGCCCCTTACAACGGCGTAGGTTCTTCCCTGCAGACATGCTGGAGCGTGTCCTGAAACACCATCAGATTGGCCCCGGAACGACCGAGGCTGGAATCTACTCCTACAAGGATCTTCCCCTTGCCGGTGCTCAGGTCAGATATTCCATTCTATTACGCCACATGTCAATCTGCTGAACTATGATCAGGTCTTCGAGAACCTGACCGATGTGTCTAGCTACTCCTACGACTCGGCTAAGCAGGAGCTTGTGTCCTACGACACGCCCCACATCGTGACCATCAAGGCACAGTACGTCCAGAACAACGGACTTGCTGGCTCCATGTTCTGGGATGTATGGAACCTCTCTCGAGCTCGCAGCGGACAGATGTGATACTCACTGCCACCCGTTTGCAGCTGTCAACCGACAAGGTTGGATCCGACTCGCTCGTTGGCACGACTGCGGGTGTTTACGGCAGCCTTGACCAGACCCAGGTGAGTTTAGACACTCATCCGTCGTACACGTCCATGCGGTCTTACATTCAAACGTCCACAGAACCACATCAAGTAAGCCTTCGCATCGATGTTGTTCGCAGCCTCGTCTCATGCATCTTCTATCAGCTACCCCAACAGCGAGTGGGACAACATCCGCAACAACATGGGACAGGGCGGTTCGACCACCACGACCCCCGTGGGCACTCCCACTTCTACAAGTTCGACCTCCACACCCACCGGTGGATCCGGTGCCTGCGCAGGCGTCGCAGCATGGAGCTCTGCCGTAAGCGTCTTGGGTTCTACCATAGGCGTCTACCCGAGTACTAACTATCATCCATATAGTCTGTTTACACAGGTGGCCAGCAGGCGACTTACCGTGAGCGATACTTGTACGTTCCCCATCACTGTGCGCTAACGTGTCGTAATAGAGGGCCACCTCTGGACCGCGAAGTGGTGGACTCAGGGCGACACCCCTGGCGGTGCCGGTACGTACCTCGTGGACTTATGCAACTTTGAATGGTCATACTCATGCTGTTGCCTCCAGCCGGTGTCTGGACCGACAACGGCGCGTGTTAGTGAGCATGGCTGGTGCCTTCGCTCAACCGCGATCTAGAATCGTGCAGTTCTCTCCGGCTCAGGTTTTATGCGCTTCTGTGTATATATTGGTGTCACTGTGGAAATCAAGTACCCCATACATCCGATTCGGCCTAGAACGAACGATGCGGCTCCGAATGCAGTTGGAGCTAGGCCACGCAAAAGGACGACAGCCGTGAGGTCGAGCGCTTCCTCCGTTTGCTTCCGCCCACCAGTGGGCCTGCGGATCAACGACTCCAGTGTCCTCCGTACCACAACGTGCCTGGCGTCCATACAGGCCCACAAACGCCTTCGGAAGCAAGCCCAACTCCCCGGGACGCAGGTGACCACGTCTTGCTTTCCTGGCGTTTCAACCTGTTCTGAGGCGTTTCCCCAGTATTCAAACATCAGAGGTGTCCGACCGCATGCATCATAGTTGTCTTGACTGTGAGATGGCAGATGCAATGTAAATACTGCTGTAAGCGGCGTTCCGTACTTGTTGGAGCCTACACGTACGTGGGCACCCCGGGAATTGTCAGTGAGCGTGGATGACTTCCTGAAATGTAGCTCGCCAGCTGGCTTTGGCAGAGGTGGCGACATCCGCGTAAATTGATGTGCACTTGCGCCCTGCGTACCTGAACATTCTTGGGGAGCCCTGACATCGTTATGCCGCCTCTCAATTCTCCGCACTCCCAAAGTATGCTACGGAACGGAAGCCAAGAGTCTCCGACGACAAGGCCTACAAAAGCCTCGACGTCGGGATCTCTCGAGTTCCCTCAACGACGCGCAGATCAAGCCTTGTCTTCCTCGCCATGACTCTGTCAGCTGTATTGCGGCGCGTCTACCTCCTCGCGGCGGTGACCGTGACCGCCCTCGTCCTGGTTAACGCGACGCAGGTGATGCAACGCCCGCCGACGTTCAAGAACGCGCCACACAACGTTTCGACCGAGCACAAGGTCAAGCCACACGTCGTCCACAAGCGGGCGACGGACCAGAAGGTCCAGGCTGCCTACTTCACAAACTGGTATGTGTCCCCATCTGCACGATGTCTCCATCGGCATCACTGAAGTATCCTCGTCGTGCAGGGGCATCTACGGCGCAAACTTCCGTGAGTACACTTCATCGCATTCCAAATCATGGGGCTCACTCCTAACGCCTACCCGCAGAGCCCACTGACATCGATCCCACCGACTTGACGCATATCCTCTACGCCTTTGCAGACGTCTCTCCTGACACCGGCACCATTTCCCTCACAGACTCTTGGGCCGACGAACAGGTAAGTCTTTGGACTTGCATTCTAGATGACGTACATTGACCATTGTTACCCAGAAACATTACGCAGGCGACTCTTGGAACGATGTTGGCAACAACCTCTACGGTTGCCTGAAGCAGGTGCGAACATTCATGCCCCCCACCGTTAATATGCAGGCCGGCTTACCTCGCGCAATCGTCGACAGCTCTACCTTCTCAAGCTTCAGAACAGGTTCGCGTGCTTGTGTGCTCTATGCGACGTAGTGCTTACGGCGCTCCAGGAATTTGAAGGTTCTCCTCTCGATCGGTGGCTGGACGTACTCCCAGTACGGCCACTTCAGCTTCATCACCGACTCCACGAAGCGCGCGACTTTCGTGAACAGCGCCGTCAGTCTGATTGAAAACTATGGCTTCGACGGTGTCGACATCGACTTCGAATATCCGACTACCCCCGCCTTGGCCTCTGGTTATGCCAGCTTGCTGACCTCCTTGCGCACTGCTTTCGACAACCTGCAGGCACAGAAGGGGGACAGCACGCCTTATGAGCTCACGGTATGTGACCTTGACCATGTCCGGCATGTCTTCATGACTGACAAGACGTTCAGGCGGCAGTCCCGGCTGGCTCTGATAACTACCAGTACCTGAACGTTCCTGCCATGGACAAAGCGCTCACATACTGGAATTTGATGGTAAGAGCGGTGACGAGGTCACTTCAGGATTATGCTCATCCTTCCTAGGCTTACGATTACGCTGGATCATGGTTGAGCTGGGTGAGTAGTTGTCACGTATCTAGGCTCGAAGCTGTGCTGATCCTTGACCCCAGACTGACAACCAAGGTAAATGTCCGTGGTGCTTCTGCCGGGCCGTACTTCTGACATTATGGCTGCAGCCAATCTCTACGGCGGCCAGCGCACCAACGTCTCCACGGATAAGGCTATCAAGTGGTATCTCGCCAATGGAGCGACCGCCAGTAAGATCAACATGGGCATCCCTCTCTACGGCCGCGCATTCGAGAACACGGACGGAATCGGCTCGTCCTACAGCGGGGTGAGCATCACACTGACTCTGGCGAGGTAAACCGCATGCTCACAGTAAGGCAGATTGGGCCTGGTACCATCGAAGCCGGTGTCTACTCGTACAAGGTCCTGCCCATCGCAGGTGCCCAGGTTAGTCGAAGACAGCACTTCTTCATTCAATGACTCTGCTGACATACGCATAGGTTTACGAGAACTTGACCGATGTCACCAGCTACTCCTACGATTCCAGCAAGCGCGAGCTCGTCTCCTACGATGACCCTCACATTGCGTCCGTCAAGGCCCAGTACGTTCGCGACAAGGGTCTTGCCGGCTCCATGTTCTGGGATGTAAGTACATCACACTCTCAATTACCTGCTGATGTTCACTTACCTCGACTTAGTTGTCAACGGACAAGACGGGTTCCGACTCGTTGGTCAGCACGACCGCACAGGTGTACGGTACCCTGGACCAGACACAGGTGAATTATATTTGCATGCTCTCATCGAAGGCTGCGTTCTCACATCTGCCTGCTTCCTAGAACCACATCAAGTAAGAAATCGTTCATCTCTCTGCGTACACCTATCCTAATCGATCGTACAGCTTCCCCAACTCGAAGTGGGACAACATCCGCAACAACATGGGTCAGTCCACCGGCAGCTCGACGACTTCGAGCCGCTCTAGCACCACGAGCCGCAGCAGCACATCCACCACGTCTGCTCGCACTACCTCCTCCACGACCTCCAGCCGTGCTACGACCACGACCTCTACCCGCGCCTCCACCACTACGACGAGCCGTGCATCGTCGACGACCTCAACGCGTACCTCGACGACGCCGACTACCACCAGCCGTGCCACTACCACGTCCACGCAGAGGTCTACCACTTCCACTCGTCGTACGACCACTACCACCAGTCGCTCAACGAGCTCCGTTCGCAGCAGCAGCACCACATCCCGGGCTACCTCGACCAGTGCTACATCTACGCCCACCAGTGGTTCGGGCTCGGGCGCGTGCGCGGGTGTCGCCCCATGGGGATCGGCTGTAAGTTGGCACGATCGACCTCCGAGTGCAAACGAGTTCTGACTTGGGTATTCTCTCTTCAGTCGACGTATGTTGGCGGGAATCAGGTCACCTACAGTAAGTGTCAACAGTGCATGGCAACCACCGACTCACGCTGACGTTGCCCGCTTAGATGGTCACCTCTGGACTGCGAAATGGTGGACTTACAACGATACTCCTGGCGGCCCTGGTAAGTCGTCATGTCGTAGATACTGATGGGCCTGCTGACATCTGTTTCTAGCTGGCGTGTGGGCCGACAACGGGAGCTGCTAAGTCCCGGCGGCACAATAGGTACTTACGACGTTTACGCGGACAATAATTCTAGACATTCTAGTCCACATCTTCTATCTTTGTCTTCTGTGTAAATAACGAGTTTATAAAAACAAATGCCCCATGTCTTCAGTCATCCGAATATGTGCCATCGCGTGCGAGGAGCTGAGAGGGAGCCAGTACGTGTTCTAAACGACGACGTGAACTACAGATACAGGGACGAGCAGAAGATGACCGAGTTCGGCCTCTCCAACATCTCTGACGCCTTCTCGAACTTCTCCTGCAACTCGGTGTTACCGATGACCTTCGCTGCCTGAGCCATCTGGCGAATGAGCTCCTGCAAGCGACGGAACACACGGATAAGGCTGCCCTCGAACTGATCAGTGAGCTACAAGACGTCGGCGTCAGTGTGTGCAACGTATGTAGCAGGATCCGAGTCTTAGATACCTTGCAGATGTCCGAGAACGACGCTCCTCTGCACCATTGGACCACGGCGTCCATAAGCTCGACCTTGAACGACTGAACGTATTCATCTTCGTTGATCGGCAGCTTGGACTCTTTCGACACCTTGGCTATCCGCCTCGCAATCTCCTGCATGACGCGCAGAGGTGCCGCAAGTTCCTCCTTGAGCTTGGTCACCTGTTCGCTCTGTAGGACAAGGGTCATTAACACGGCGCAGAGCCTTCGTATGTCATTTCGTCCTTACCTTCTCCGTGAAGACGAAGCAACTGAGCAAGCCGGCGCACTGCTCGGGTGAGAGGGTGTTGAAGACGCCGTTGAAGATCAACTCCGTCAACAAGAGCTCATCTCCCGTGCTGATCTCACACGCTACTCGGCCCTTCATGTCGACGATGTCGTCGGCGTTGGTGAAGCCAAGACGGCGGAGTACGCGTTTCCGGCACTTGAGCTCCTCCATCTGTAGGACGTCGTTTGTCGCTTGTACGCGCTTCTTCAGCTCGCGGATGCGGTTTTGATGTTCCTGCTTCCGCGCGTAGAGCGTGTATAGCTCTGGTAACCTCGGATCGCTATGCAGTGGGCTCGAAAACATCTTCTTTTCCATGGTGTCGATTTTCTGGATGTAAATGGTTGCTAAGCTATACTAAATCCTCGATGCGGAATTGGGAGGGGGAGTTTTACCTGTACAAGTTCCTTGAACTTGTCGTCTGTGATCTTCATGTCTGAGATCGGGTCAAGTAGCGGGATGCCTTTGGGGAACCGACTCTGCACCTCCAAGACAGCCTTCCACGCGGTCTCGCGCTGCTGTAATGGCCGCAAGTCCTTTGGCATGAATATCCGAAGACGGCTGATAGAGTCGATCGTAGAGAGCAAGACGGGAACAGCGAGGGGCTCGCCACCGCGCCCTGAGGGGCATGGCTGGATACCAGCGTACACCGGAGTCGTCACGTTACGATCCTTCGGCAGACTTGAGCCTTTTGCACAGTACAGGAGGACATCGACAATGTACTGCTCATGGGCGGGGACGTCCTCAAGCTTCGGACCAGGTCGGTTCTGTTGTCAATGTCACGCAGTCAGCTTAGATCATCTTACGCCACACACACGGGCCGGTGATTACCTTGGGCGGGAGTCGTTTTTGGTAGTTGATGATGACACCCCAGCCGAAGTCGAGCTTTTGGTGCTTCACCTTGACCAGACGTCCAGGTTGAAGGAAGGGGAGACAGTAGTTGGGGTGCGTGATCACTTCCCGGAAGTCTGCCGCCATTTGGTCGAGCTGCTGGCGGTAGTCGTAATAGCTCGCGACGAGCTCCTCGTCGGGAACAACGATAGCCGCCTTCTTCTCTTCCTCCTTCTTGAGCTCTACAAACAATTGGTGGCGTTAGCCAGATCAGATTGTGAGAACAGCATCCTGCTTACCAGCTTCAATGAGGGGAACCTGAGCATTGTTCTGGAACTGGTAGAAGCACCGCTCGAGCATGAACTCTGGACTGATTCCCTCGACCTTCATGAGGTTTAGAATCATGTTGTACCCCAGGTGGAATGCTGAGTCAAGTCGGTCCGCTTCACCCTTGATCATCTCCTTCGCTGCCGTAGGCTCTAGCTTCTCGTCGCACATCATGATGACCACACCACGGTCATCCAAGCCACGACGACCCGCACGGCCGGACATCTGGATGTACTCGCCCGAAGACAGGTTGCGGAAGTCGCGACCATCGAACTTGCGCGCAGCGGTGAACACGACAGTCTTCGCGGGCATGTTCAAGCCGATGGAGAACGTCTCTGTCGCGAAGAGGACCTTGATGAGACCTTCTTGGAAAAGGATCTCGATCACCTCCTTCAGGATGGGGAGTAAACCGCCGTGGTGAATACCAATACCGCGCTTGAGCAGAGGAAGGAGGTTCGAGATTTGAGGGAGCTGTCGGTCGTCAGGGGAAAGGTTCTCAATCGCGTTGTTGAAGATGTTCGCGACGAGGTCTTGTTCGTCGGTAGAGTTGAACTCCAGTTTAGACATGGCGAGCGCAAGCGCCTCGCACTCGCGCTTGCTGAATGCGAACACGATGACCGGGTTGTAGTTCTTCAGCATGATCATCTTGATGATCTTCTGGATGTCCGAGGAGCCTAGGATATATGAGCGAGTACGCATACATCATTCACCGGCAGAACTTACCCTTCTTGTCGGGACCACCTTTCTTGGACTTGCCTTTACGTCCCTTGCCTGCCTTCGGGTCCGCCGGGTCATCACCCATCTTCTCCTGCAGCATGCCCATCGCCTTGGTGAAGTTGTCCTCCCGGAACTCGCCTTTCTCGTTGACCACCAGGTAGATGCCTTCACCGCCTGCCGGAAACAGGTAGTGTTGTAGTGGTGTGGGACGGAAGTCCGTGTAGACGACGTGACAAGGCTGCTCATGCGATTTGCATATCCACTCCGCAAATTGCATCGCGTTGGGGATAGTTGCCGAAAGGAACACATAGCGTACGGTGTGCGGAAGGAGGATGATCGTTTCCTCCCAGACCACGCCACGCTCCTTGTCGCGCATGTAGTGGATCTCGTCGAAGATGACCCAAGCCACTTCACGCATGATCTCTGAACCGCGGTACAGCATTGAACGCAGAATCTGTGTTCATAGTCTCAGTGTACGCTCATACACATATGCAAAGATAGGGCGTACCTCCGTAGTCATGACCAGACATGTTGCACTTGGGTTGATAGTGACGTCTCCAGTCATAAGACCTACGTCCCCGAATTCGGCGAGCATCTCACGGTACTTCTGGTTGCTCAGAGCCTGTATGGATTCAAGAAAAGGTGTGATTTTATTGTTCTTCCAGATGCAGTCTATTTACTGGCCTTAATCGGACTCGTATAAATTACTCGCTGCTTCTGTTGCAGACACTGAGCAATAGCATACTCCGCCACCACCGTCTTTCCAGCACTCGTATGCGCAGAGACAAGAACACTCTCGTTTCTTTGAATTGCGTGTACGGACACTTGCTGGAAGGGATCCAGAGTGAACTTGTACTCCCGCGCCGGTTTTTCTGGAGGCACATGGTTGGCGATGGGTATATACGGATACCCTGGAGGTACGGCAACTTGGTGTCGTACCTATGACCAACGAAGTGAGATGACATTTCATAGCGTGTACCAAAAAACTTACCTGGTGCCGAAGCTCAAGGCGAGAACCTGCCTCGACCGCGCCGGTCAATCCTGCACTGGCAGCAACCTCACGCTTTGCTTCGATCTCTACTTCGTCCACGACTACAGGATTTGGGGGAGACTCGAGGCGGGGTTTCTTAGGTTCTGAAGGCCCAAGATTGAGGTCAACGTTCTCAGGACTCTCCGCTTTGGAAGCACTGGGAGCAGTAGCTTTTCGTTTCCTCGCGGAGCTGTTCGCGCTCTTGGGCTCAGAAGCTGACTTCATCTGGACGTCACCGTCGGCGTCCTGAGACGCGTCGGCCTTCTGAGGTGTGTCATCGAGAAACGAGAAGAGGTCATTCGAGTCCATTGCCAGAGATATGTGTGCGTGAATTCCAAGTGAGTCAGCTTCCCGCAGAGCCCAGTGAGTAGAGCCAGAGATAGAAGTAGCAGAGGTCTGTATCTGACAACTAACGCTGTCTGTCAAGCCGAGACGGGAGACCACCAGAACAGACGATGTTCGTTCAGCTCAGAACGCCGCGAGGAGGATGCAGTATGCGCGCGAGCGCCTAAGTAAACTTTCCCTCTTCTACGATATTGGCTTACGTAACAGAGCACCTCGGAGAGCTCGCCTGGCCCTGAGCAACCTGAGCACATCTTGCTTCTTCCAACATGCAGACATATTCCCTCTTGCCTTGCATATACGCAGAATTCTCTCTGGTGGACGGAGATGCGATGCAGCGCTGCCTGTCTTCCGCACCCTAGCATCCGGATGTCGCGCGACGGCCACTGGAGGCATTACGAATCTTCGTGAGTTCCGGTAGCTGTTGAAGGAATTTAGTCCTCAGCCACTGACTCTCTTGACCGGCAAGTGTTAATTCCGGCTTACTCTCGCTGCATGGAACTCCTGAGTTCACGGCGTTCAACATGAGATTGTTGCATGCGCGCCCCGATCGGCGGTAACCCGGTCGGCGGCATAGACAAGTTGAGCACCGCGGATCGCGCGCACACACTCAGAGCATGCGGGGCTGAGCCATTCCGACATGGTACGCTCTTGGAGAGACGTCATCCTACACTCACGATCAAACGAGTGTGGTGCCGCTTGCGCGCAGCCGGAGATACTGGAAATGCAGTCGAACAGAGGAGCATATGATACACCGTCCATTTTTGGCGATGGTGGTTCGTTGCGCCCTTCTGCGGATGAGTCCGGTGATGTTGCTTCGTCGGCGACCTGGTCTTCCATCCTGATATTTCCCTTTGCACCGGGGTCTTCTGCTCACGTCTCGTGCGCCCCTCGCGATCGTCAGCTGCATCGAAACGCAGGCCCCTCCCAGGGCGCGCGGCTCCGAACTTCGCACCGCACCCACACAGGTCTTCCCAGAAAGTGTGGACAGAACACAACGATCAAGCGCGCGGTCGGGAGGCGGTGATTTTCCATTTCTTGTCGACCCTTGACAGAACTCCAATTGCTCGTCCCGTTTTGAATCGGCAGGTTGCTCGTATAAAGTCCGTCGTCATGCCACATACCGAAATTGTCATTGCCCCTGCTACCGGACTCCTTCCCTCTCCTCTGCCTCTTCCACAATACCGCCACAATGCCTTCATGGGCACAATTTGCCGTTTCGGCTGCCCTGCTCGCTGCGACCCATACCCCCTTCGTTGAGACCAGTCCCTCCGGAAGCAAGGATGTCATCATCCAGATGTTCGAGTGGACGTGGGACAGTGTCGCAGCGGAATGCACCAATTTCATCGGGCCCGCCGGATATGGCTTCGTGCAAGGCAAGTCGTGCCTGTTGTCTATGTCTCACCCTCTTTGAGTGCATACCCTGACATACGTTCGTGGTACGCGACACTCAGTGAGTCCGGCGCAAGAGCACATCCAGGGTAGTCAGTGGTGGACCGATTACCAGCCGGTCTCGTATACCCTCACGTCCAAGCGGGGCGATCGTACCCAATACGCCAACATGATATCTACCTGCCACGAAGCTGGCGTTAGCGTCATCGCCGGTGGGCTGCCTTTCTGTGCTCTCCACTACCATGCTGCGGCGTCTTACGAAACTTGTGCATTGGGTCTTAGATACCATCTTCAACCACATGGCCGGAGTCGACTCAGGGACGGGTGTCGCCGGCTCGTCGTTCACTCACTATAATTATCCCGGCATCTACCAGTACCAGGACTTCCATCATTGTGGACTGGAGCCGGACGATAACATCGTCAACTATGACAACGCGGTCGAAGTACAGACATGTCAATTGGAGGGCCTCGCGGAGTGAGTTCACCCCACGACAAGCTTTCTTCTTGACATGGAACTAACCTTCTCACAGCCTCGCCACTGAAACGGAATACGTCAGAGGTCGTTTGGCAGAATATGCTAATGATCTGTTGTCGTTGGGCGTGGATGGCTTGCGCCTCGACGCCGCAAAACGTGAGTATCCCTCGGTACTACGCGCAGATCCATTGGCTGACGCTGTCGTAGACATCAACGTTACTGACATTGCAAACATCCTCTCGCGACTTGACAAGACGGTCTACATCACCCAAGAGGTTATCTACGGTGAGGGTGAGCCCATCACGCCCAACCAGTACACGGGCAATGGTGAGTCGATTGTATGTTTCCGAGTGAGATGATGCTCACGAGTACGCAGGCGACGTTCAAGAGTGCGTAAATGTTGTCAAGAGCCTGCTACAACCGGCTCACAGTGTTCTTTAGATTCCGTTACACCAGCGCCCTAAAGGACGCGTTCCTTGGCGGAGGTATCTCCAACCTTCAGGACTTCGACAACCGCGGCTGGGTACCCGGCACGGGTGCCAACGTCTTCGTGACCAACCACGATACAGAGCGGGTAAGTGGCCCACAGACGTCGATCGACGTATCATACACTAGCGCAGAGGCTGACCTCCCTCTTTGTTCACTCACATCAGAACGGCAACTCCCTCAATGACAACTCGCCCTCCAACACATACGTGACCGCCATGATCTTCTCTCTGGCGCACCCATACGGCACGCCCACCATCCTGTCTTCGTACAGCGGTTTCACCAACACCGACGCGGGCGCGCCCAACGGCGGGGCTGGCACGTGCACGGGCAGCGGCGGGGCGAACGGCTGGCTCTGCCAGCATCGCTGGACCGCCGTCGCTGGCATGGTCGGGTTCAGGAACAACGTGGGCAGCGCGGCGTTGACGAACTGGGTGTCACCGCAGTCGCAGCAGATTGCTTTCGGGCGCGGTACGTCCTCATGCTACCGTGAGGTCTAGTTGCGGTCTGAGCTGAAGTCACCGCATGACTATAGGCGCCCTTGGGTTCGTCGCTATCAACAACGCGGACTCGGAGTGGTCCACGACGTTCACGACGTCTCTTCCGGATGGGTCGTACTGCGACGTGATCAGTGGAGCGTCGTCGGACGGCAAATGCACCGGGTCTTCGTACGTGGTTCTCTGGTACCATCTTGGCTTCCATCGTTGATACGCCAAACGTACAGTTTCACTGTCTCTTCCGGGTCTTTTGACGCCATCGTGCCCGCGCGCAGCGCGATCGCTATCCACACCGGCGCGACAGGGACCGGGTCTGGAGGCAGCGGCTCGGACTTCGTAACCGTCAACTTCGCCGAGACCGCCACCACCACGTTTGGCGAGGTACGTACTGCTTAACGCTCGCTATGTCTCCGGGGTTCTGGCGCTGATATCACGCAACCAACGCAGAACATCTTCGTCGTCGGGAGCATCGACGAGCTCGGGAACTGGGATCCGGACAGTGCGGTGAGTAAACACATGTGCATGCGAGCTTCGGCCCCTGGTTGACTGGTCGGCTGACTGCGTACATCGCGCGTGTGTTGGATGCTGACAGGTCGCCCTGTCCTCCGCCTCGTACCCCACATGGACCGTCTCGATCAACATTCCCGCAGACACTTCCTTTGAATACAAGTTCATCCGCAAAGAGACGGACGGCAGCGTGAGTGCACGAAAATACCGACTACTCGCGTGCTACAGTGCGTTGACCGGAGATATTTGATACAGATCGTGTGGGAATCCGACCCTAACCGTGAGGATACTACGCCAGCCTCGGGGTCGCAAACTATCACGACCAGCTGGCGTTAATCGTGACTCTGTAATGTAGCTTGACTGTTGCTATCGCGTAGATTCCCGTGTATACTCCTATACCAAAACGAAAATCTCACCGTTTTTGCTCACACGCCCTTCGTCCTCCTCAGAGCTGAAGTCGCACCGAAGTACAACAAAATTTGAGGTACTTCCAAGCATATCGAGTTCGTTACAAAAACAAGAAGGAATCAGGATCCACCGCTTTCCCCATAGGCGACGCGTGGTCTGTGCTGTAGTGCCTGTTCATCGACATCCCATCTATCCGGCGGTCTTCGCGGCGCAGACCAGCGGCATGCTCCGAGTGACGGTACTTGAGCGGCGGCTTGCGTACCGGGCTTTCATCCTCGTCATAGTCAGGAAGAGGGGGAACTGGAGGAGGCCGCTGACGGAAGATGGACCTCAGCGACCTTGGCGTCTTCGGTGTCTTGAGACTCTTCGCCGAGGCTTTCTT
Organism: Cubamyces sp. BRFM 1775; assembly: GCA_022385745.1. NCBI lineage: Eukaryota > Fungi > Basidiomycota > Agaricomycetes > Polyporales > Polyporaceae > Cubamyces > Cubamyces sp. BRFM 1775. The sequence goes on along the minus strand of MU278498.1, from coordinate 136,106 downwards.
GTGCAACGTGCGAGGTGGAGAGCCGCCGTCCAGAGGAACAATTTCCTGGCTATGTTGCTTCGCCGGAGTCTTAGGGACAGATGAGGCTGCGCTCAGTCCGAGGGTCTTTGTGAGCTTAGGATGGTTGACGATGTTAGACACAGCCAGTCTATGAGGAGGATCAGAGTGATAGACCGTTCGGTCTGAAGAAGGATGCTGAGGCTGAGCCCATGGAGTAGTGTGCAGAGAGGTGATAGAGCGTTTCCCAGTCAGGTACGACGGTAGCGATGGTAGGGAGGCACGACCACCTGACGGATGGCGTTCGTGCTCGTCCTCGGGGGGAGTTGAAGGCGGTGATGCTAGTTGTGCTGAGTAGGGGCCCATGATAGGTTCGATGAGATTGCCACAGTGAAAGGGAGACAAGCAGATGTCTCCCAAGAGTTTCGGCGGATAATCAGGGAGAGGAAGTTGTCGAACACGAGCTGATAGAGATTCCAGGGCGTCAAGGGCATATAACATGTCAGGAGGTAGTCCATAAGGCTCATCATCGCAGTCGACATAAGTGGACATAGGCTGATGTGAAGGTAACGGTGGGGCGAATGCAGTGATCGTAGGGCTTTCGGGCACCTCTTGTGGTACGGCGTGTTCCATGAGAGATTGGTACCACCCAGGAGCAGCGTCCTCTAGAGCGTGAATGAGCGCAGAGAGAGAGCCACTAGGAGAGGGGGGAAGGTCCAGCGCGAGACGTTGAACCGTCACGCTTCGGTTGCTAGAGGACCTCCGCGTACATTCGTACGAAGGGCGTAGAGGGCGGGGGGTAGGCTCCAAGGACGGTGAGGGCGTTCCAACCTCGCTGAGTACGGGACTATCGGCATCCCTGAGACCAGTGAATGAGGGAGAGTAAGAGAGCAGTGTTTGACCGGATAGTAATGAGCGTGATTCGAGAAGGAACGTAGAGCTCGCTCTAGACAGAGCGGTATTGGTAGTGTGTCGTTGATGTGAGGTTCCGCAAGGAGAGGGAGCCAGCTGAAAGGACGAAGAACGCTTCCGAGCTGCCAGAGTAGTCGGCGTCAGAACTAGCCTCTCTGGCTCCGGGTAACAGCTGGACTTGTGTGCAGCCTCATCCATAGAAGAAAGGTGAAGACCTCCAGAGAGGTGCAGAGAGTCGCAGAACGTGTCCATGTCGTCTCGGTCAGAGGAAGCCAAGCGGAAACCAGACATGCCCAGAGACGAAGAGAACAAGTCAACACGAGTCTCTACGTCCATTTCGCGAAGATTGTGCTGCAACGTTAGCTAGCGGGAAGCACTATGGTCAGCCTCTTAGCGAGTGTCAGCCGATATATAGTAGACCCTTGAAGGATAGTGTTGTGGACTAGGACAGGATGATTTCAGGCCTGTGATATTATCCCGCAACCCGTAGTATTGCCTAAGTCTCAAGAGCTATCGTCCACGGATCCCGCCGGTGGATTGTGGAACCATAAAGCAGTAGAAACTGGAAAATATCGAGCGAGCGAGTAGCAGACGCTGCTGGAAGAGGATGGTGGACGAGGGGAAGTTGAAAAGCGCCCGTGCAGCCCCGTGCGCCTTTCAACCAAGTTTGAACTGGCCGGAGCCTGTGCCTACAGTCTCTCATTGGCCGCACGGTAGGCCCTCAGACGAGATGAGATATCCGTATAAGTGTAAGTCATTGTACCAGTACTCGCCGTACGTGCTGATTGCTGCCTGACCACATTCGAAGTGCAGGCACCACCCGCTTCCCAATACGATTCGGATATCATTCTCGATTGTCGCGCTGCCAATACATGATGTTGCAACCGGTCTAACCCACCCTGATCCCATGCAAACTAGTAGTTATTACTCCAATAAGCCAGAGAAATCAAATGTTACGGAAGATGTGGGAGAAGTAGTTCTTGAGATCATCAGCCTCAAAGACGAACGCGCCGATATACGTATCCGGCCGCACTGCAACGATAGTCACCTTGTCCTCCTCGGCGTAGTATGCTCCATACGCGTGCCCTTGGCTATCGTGGTATCCGACGGTTCCCTCTCGTGCCTTCGGAACACCGTTGCGAGCGAGGACAACGACCTGGGCAGAGTTCTCCGGCAGAGACTGCACGGCCTTGATGACGGCGTCGATCTGCTTGTCGGCGTCGGCGGTCTCGGGTGAGAATATGAGGATGGTGTGCGAGGTGGTCTTGAAAATATCGTGGAGGCGAGCTTCCTTCCCGGACACATCGACAAGCCCAGGGGCACCAGGGGCCCGGTCTCCAGCATGAACAGGCTCGCCAGGGTATCCGATGTAAGCCCTGGCCTTCAAGCCGGCCTCGTCAAGATCTCCTTGTCCTCGGGCGTCGACGATGATGGGGCTCCAGCGGTAGTTGATGTCGAGCTGGCAAAGAGCGTTGTTGCGCCACTGGAGGAATGCAGAATGATCGTTGTCCGGAGGACGAATGGCCTCATCCTTCTCGGCGACGACGTGCTGGTAGAGCTCAGTGGTGTTGGCAAGCATGTGGGAAACGACAGGAAGGCGTTCTGCTTCGAAGCTGGAGAGAAGCTCAGGCCGGGCATAACCCTTGTATACGAGAGCAATCTTCCAGGCGAGGTTGAACTGCCGGCAAGATTCGTCAAGCTATGGAATTTTGCCGCAAGGCGTATCGTAGTACTCACAGAATCCTGAACACTTGTGTTCAATCCTTGCCCGCCAGTGGGCGAGTGGACATGGGCAGCGTCTAGATGTCCCGTTAGTATGGATTTGTCCGTTGTAAGCCGTCAGGAAAAACATACCTCCGACAATAAAGGCGCGGCCAGAGTAGAACTTGTTGACCATACGCATCTTCGGCCTGAAAGAGGGTATGGGATGAGAACACGCATTGCGGATCTATGAGGCCGCAGATACTCACTTCCAATAGCTGATAGCAAGGAAATTCTTGAACTTCAGGTCACGGCGACCGGTGTTCTCATAGACGAAGTTCACAAACTTCTCCGGGTCGGTCAAGTCGATCGGATCGAAGTTGATGCCGATTATGCCGGCGTGGAAGTGGTTTTCTCCGTCTCCAGAGGCGCGGATGGTCACGCTGTTGAGTCGAAAGCTGCTGTGAGTGATCCGAGAAGAGACAATATAGCAAGCGTAAGATACGTACGTGAACCGCTCCGGCTCAGACCAGAGGTGCCAATACTATGAGATAGGCATAATGAGTCGGCGTACAATTATATATCAAGAACATGGACTCACGTCATCAGACAGGCCCTCGAGTACCAAGTCCGCCCACACTTGGCCGTCGGCCTCCTTCGTCTGGCCAGCAAAGCTAGCTCCAATCAGCTTTCTGGTCACTCCTGTAAAATGATGAGCATCCAAATATAATACAAGAACCGGTACAGTGTCTGACCTCGAGCGCCGTCAGCCCCAATCACATAGGCGAACCGCGCTTGTTCAACCTCAGTGTCGTTCTTCTTCAAGGTCGCCGTAACACCTTCGTCGTCTTGGACGAAGTCCACGAGCTCGGTGGCGAGTTCAATTTGTACGCCAAGGTCGGACAGGTGCTTGCGGAAAATACCCTCAAGGCGGTATTGACCCAGGGAGACTTTCTTCTCACCCACCTGTGGACGAGGTCAGCCATGATGCCATGATACATCGGTGCATGCGATGGAACTCAGGTTGGACGTACAATAGGTCGGTCGGGAGTCGGCGTCATCGGCTCCCAAAGCTTCCACGTCTTCTGCGGCTCTGTGCCGCCAGGCAGTTTGTACGACACCATGTCAGGGAGAGTCGAAGCAATCTTGAGGAAGTCGTCCAACATCCCGAGGTAGTAGTATATTTCCAACGACCTCGCCTAGGCTACAGTCAGTAAACGGGTCATATAACCTTGGCTGGCATCCGAGCTTACGTGCGCGCCAGTTCCGCGAGAAGCGCAGTGGAACTCGGGCAGTTTTTCGATGATCCTGACGGGCACACCGTGTTTGGTGAGGTTCAGTGCAGCCATCAAGCCGGCGGGGCCAGCGCCGACCTGAAGTAACCGTGGTAAATACGATGGTGCAAATAGCGGGGAGAACAGGGCTTACCACTAGGACGGGGTTAGATTCTGGCTTCGACATTGTGGTGGAAAATAGAGGTTTAGTCTTTGAGTTTGATACTTGGTAGATGTTGGTGAGTGGAGTTAGGAGGGATCGATTGGGATGCCAAAGCACAGAACCATCCGCTCCTATTTATACTGCAGAGGACCTGCTACTCTGACCAGTACCGGGCGGGAAGAATTTCCGTTGATCGCACGGGTGTCTTGCTTGAAGCCCGACTTGCGCGTCCACATCCCCAGGTTCACACTCTCGTAGACGCTGCGCGAGCGGTGAATAGTAAGCCAATGCTGAGCCAGATCCAGTCCATGCACGCCTCAAGGCAGACAATTCGTCTCCATGCGCCGCCGACGGACGCGCACGGCTTCCACGTCTGCACGAGCCGTCGGGATGACCACCGTTGCAGAACCCGGCGGCACAGTGAGGAATACACCGAAGCACCGCACATTGTATTGCTGCGGTGCAGATCTTGTCGGCAAACCGTGACGTACTCTTCGACACTAGTCATGATTTGAATACCGGTGGCGTCTGTCGTCGCGGTGGTGCCTCGATTACTCTAAATCGCCGCTCGCGACATACCATGCAGACGCAGTGCCTGGATCTGATAAGTAGCCTACCGTCTCCGATGCTTGCATCCTGATGAGACCACCGCGGCATTAATCAGAAGGCGATCTCGACCTTGAGAAATACGCAACCTCTTACGTCCAACACCTGCAAGCCCAGAAAACATTGGGTATTACTTCGCGAGCGGGAGTATGTCTTCGAGGTGTAACGCCCTCAAGCAAGTTGCCAACCACTACGCTTACCATGGCAGCGCAAGCTCGATAGATACTGCTACTGCGAGTATGCCTCGTACGCTAGTTGTCCCGGAGTCTGTGCCGTCAATAGTGGAAGTGGTGCCGATGCGAACAGCAGTCCGGGCGGCACGGAGCATTTGAGTGCGGAATGCGAGACCTTCGGACGCAAAAGAGGCGCCCATGACCATAAACCGTGCGGGACTTTTCTTTGAAAGCCGTCGAACGCCGGCAGGACGCGCAAACCTGGCACCGACGTGAGAGAACCGAGAGAGAACAAGCCGTCGGTATATCATGAAAGACCATAAATCGACATGCTCGAGGCACGGATCGGCGCAGAGGTTGTCAGCCATCTGCGTGATCTCGGTGAATCCACGGCTAAAGGACCGAGGCAAGGCGAGCTAGGGCCAGCTGTGTTTGACAGCAGGAGCTAGGAACGATATCCGACTCCGAGCAGCTTGACATGAGCCCGTCTTGTCTTGACTCAAGAGGGCACACGTCGGAGGTGTGCGAGTGGTGAGCGATAAATACTAGCTAATCTCGTGAATAGGTATTATGTAGCGTGTTATACATGTAGTAGAGCTGCAGAGCGGAAAACGAGACACCGGAACCGACGAGAGAGCGTGTAAAGTGCAGCGTTCATTGCCCGAACGCCGCCGCGAGGAAGTGTTCGATCTGCTTCTTGTGGATCGTCTTGCTACCAGTCGCGACGGAGCTCGTCGGCTCACGGCCGGCGTACAGCGGGTACTTGCCCTTGTGGTGCTGAGTCTCGTTCGCGGCGGTCATAATGCGAGGGCCGACGTAGGTCCACGCGCCGTTGTTGAGCGGCTCCTCCTGGCACCAGAGCAAATCGGCGTTAGGGTACTTGTCGAGATGGGGTGTAAGCTGTGGATCACGGGTTAGCGCAATGCTTCAGGCACAAATAAGCCGGGATACGGACAAGGTCATAGGGGAACGGAGAGATCTGCTCGACCCTGCTGATAACGATGTCGTTGATACCCTTGTCCTCACGCTCCTGCATGAGCGTGTGGTAGACTTGACCTGTAGACCGATCACAGTGAGCCATGGCTATATCCTTGGTGGCATCGATTCTACGCACCCGTGCAGAGAATGTGGCGGCGGATCTTCTCAGGCGCAACCAAGTTCTCTGGGTGGGGGTCGGGAATGTAACGCTGGAAGTGCGTATCACCAGCCATCTCCGAGAGCTCGGAGCGAGCCTTCGGGTGACGAAGGAGAGACTTCGAGAAGAACAGGATTAGCTGTGTACCAGGTGGTCAGTTCCCCTGTGGCGTCTGCATCACGAAGAACAAAGACGAACCGGCTTGCGGAAGTCGCGGTGGATCTGGCGGCGAAGGACGTGGTACTAGAGGGAAAGATTGTCAGAATATGTGCACATCATCATCTGTCTTTACGTACGTAGTTGGCGGGTGTGCTGGAGGAGAACCATCAGTCTAACATAAAACTGTGGAAAAGGATGAGCGACTCACGTAGGGTAGACGACCTGCATGTTGCAGTCCTGGTGCTGCCTCTCGATCTTCTCCGGGGTGGGGAAGACGTGCGGGTGGTCATCGCAAAGCTGGAGGAAGCGCTCAAGACGGCCGCTCGAGTGCTCCGGACCCTGGCCGTCGAACCCGTGGGGCAGGTTAACGACGAGACCGGTGCGCTGGAGCCATTTCCGCTCGCCCGAGGCGATGAACTGGTCGATGATGCACTGCGCGTTGTTGGCGAAGTCACCAAACTGCGCCTCCCAGATGGTCAGCGAGCTGGGCGAGACGAGGGAATAGCCGAGCTCGAAGCCCAAGCAGCCGAACTCGGATAGCGAGGAGTTGCAGACGACGAAGCGAGCCTGGTCACCGCCGAGGTTGTTGAGCGGGACATACTGTTGCTCGTTCTCCTGGTCGTGGATAACGGCGTGACGCTGCGAGAAGGTACCACGCTCGACATCCTGACCGGACACACGGACGTGGATCTTCTCGAGAGCGAGAGTACCGAAGGCGAGGGCCTCGGCAGTTGCCCAGTCGATGTTCTTGCCCTCTTCGACAGTCTTGCCACGGTTGGTCAGGATACGAGCAAGGTTGCGGTGCGGACGGAAGCCTTCGGGGAACGAAGAGATGACCTTGCCGATGCGTTTGAGGATATCCTCAGAGGTACCCGTAGGCCGGGTAGGCAAAGTCTTCTCGGCGAGCTCCTTGGGCGAGGGGAAGCCGGGCCACGAAGCGGAGAGCCACTCCTTGCTGGAAGGCACGTAGTCCTTGGCGCCAGCAGCGGCCTTCTCAAGCATGCCCCAGACCCACTTCTTGTGCTCCTCAATGTCCTTCTCCGTGAAGGTACCACGCTCGACGAGGAACTTGGTGTACTTCTGGAGAGTCGTGGGCTGCTTCTCAATCGCCTTGTACATGCGCGGCTGCGTGAAGCTGGGCTGGTCGGTCTCGTTGTGACCGTGACGACGGTAGCAGACAATGTCAATAACGACATCCTTCTTCCACTTCGCACGCCAGTCAGCAGCGAGCTGGCAGACGAAGTTGACCGCCTCGACGTTGTCGCCGTTCACGTGGAAGATGGGCGCGTCGATGGCCTTCGCGATGTCGGACGGGTAGGGAGTTGAACGCGCGAAGCGGGGGTCGGTGGTGAAGCCAATCTGGTTGTTGACAATCATGTGGATAGTTCCGCCCGTGCCGTAGTTCGGCAGGTTGTGGAAGCCCATCGTCTCGTAAACGACACCCTGGCCGGCGAAAGCCGCATCACCGTGGAGGAGCACGCCCATAGCAGAGTTGTGGGCCTGCTCATCCTGCTCGAAGTGCTGAAGAGCGCGAGTCTTGCCAAGTACAACGGGGTCCTCGGCTTCCAAGTGCGAAGGGTTGGCGACGAGCGAGAGCGCGACCTTCTTGCCCGAGGGGGTAGGACGAACGTAGTTGGCGCCCAGGTGGTACTTTACGTCACCAGCGGGGAAGTCATCGTCCTCAGCAGTGCCCGAGAACTCGTTGAGAATGGCCTCGATCGGTTTCCGGATAACGTTCGCGAGCACATTCAGACGGCCACGATGAGGCATGCCGATAGTGACGTGCTTGACACCGTGCTCAACGGAGCGGTCGATGAGCGCCTTCATACCGGGGATGAGAGACTCGCAACCCTCGAGACCGAAACGCTTCTCGTTGGGGTACTTGCTAGCAATGAATTTCTCGAACGACTCGGACCAAATGAGACGGTCGAGGACCATGCGCTTCTCCTCAACGGTGTAGTTCCAGGGCTTGGGGATCTCAACGCGCTCTCGGATCCAGTCGCACTGCTCCTTGTCTGGGATGTGGACATACTGGATACCAATGGCACCGCCTATCGTATTTCGTAAGAACGTGCTACGCGACTGTTCCCATATTCCAAACTCACAGTATATCCGTTTGCAGATCTTGATGATCTCTCCTAAAGACATTGTTTTCCTGTCCTCCGTCGCGAAGTGAGGAAGGATGCCAGGGCCAAGGGTGATCTGCTTGTCGAGGTCGCGCTCGGTGAATCCATAGCGGCTGAGCTCAAGTTCGGGAGGGTGGACAGGGTTGAGATCAGGGTCAAGAATACCGAGGGGGTCAAGGTCCGCAACGTGATGACCGCGCACTTGGTATGCACGAACGAGCAGTTGGACCTGCGCGACGTGTGTGAACGCGTCAATCAACACATCGAAGGCAGTAGCAACGCACCTTCAGATGGTCGTCGAGCTCAGCACCACCCCTGGTGTGCAGAGCCGGCGCGCCGTCAGTCGGCGTGGGAACCAGGCTGGGAGGGGGCTGGAATGCCTGCTGGCTGGGTAGGCCCTTGTCCATACCCGAGAAGTAGACGTCCCATGACGCGTGGACAGACTTGGGATCCTGCCTCCAAAGTCTGTACATCTCCTCGACGTAGTACGCATTGGTGCCGTTTGCGAACGGGTCGTTCGGTGAGGGGGGCTTGGCCGCGGTCGCGAAGGAGCGGACCAGAGGTTGAACTCCGTAGCGGAAACGGTGACCGTGCGTCTGGACGACGCGAGGAAGACGAGCGAGTCTGTGCATCGTTGAAGACACCTGCTAGACGTCGCTCGTGGTGGTGGTAGGAAGGAAGGAAGGTGGTGGGGGTCGGGTAGGACGACGTGGACGAGTGGAAAGCTGCTGATGACGAGCAGAGTCCGTTTTTGGGATGAGCATGAGCCTGTCGTCGGCGCACTGAACCGACGTGACCTTCCTTCGGACTGCCCGGCGCTCGTTTGATCACGCTGCCTCCATCCTCGTTCCGTTCAATTCCCTCGGCGAATCAATGTCCGTCTATTATGTAGCTAGTACGCATTCATGCATTGTGTGTACGGACATAGGACGGCTGGCTAGAGAAAATGTATACAATGCACGAGAGCGCATACAAGACAAAACTACGCGGCAAGACACATCTACGGATACAGTGGGAGGGGTTAGAATAGTCCCGCCAATCAGGAACCAGCCCGAGGCTCTACGCATAGCCCTAGAGAGCCATCGTGATCCCAACGAGAGCCGGCCAGAATATGAACACCAGGCGAAACTTGAAGCGCTCCATATCGAACATCGACTGCTTGCCCAGTGTTGAGGCTGCTGCGCCCGTTTGGACGGATGGGTGCGAGTCGTCTTCTTCTATCGTCAGCGGAGGTGCAGTAGCAGTAGGGCGCATAGTAACAGGCGTCGGTTTCAAGGTGGACACCAGGGTAGCATCAGGAAGAACCAGAGTAAGTTTCGGCGTGATGTAGGTGACCATGGGCGCGCTCTCGTTGTGTGCATCAATCGTCAAGCCGTCAAGGGGGAAGATGGTCGCCATATCAGTGATGGTAAAGTCCGCGGTATAGATAGTGAGCGGCGGTTGGTGACATTTGAAGCGCATGTGACTACGGACAGTAGTGAGCAATATGAAATCATACGATAACTAGATGAAGACCGACTAGTCTGATCCATTATGCCTCAGCGAGGGGGATATCCATACGTCGGTTGATAAACTCCTCGGGTCGACACCGCTCGCCAACGTCGTGACATAGCTCTGTGTACGTTTCACATATGTGATCACCTCCCAACTGTCAAATATTCAATGAACCTACCTCTCCGACATACAACTCTATGTCGACGGGACCCATGTTGTTGACAGACGGTTGTATATGATCATCGATCCAGGTGACACTCGTGATGCGTCCCGCGCTCAGTACAGTGCCCGAAACAGGATTTGTCCCGTATATCCCAGCAGTGACAGACGAGACCGAGAGGAGAGCCGCAAGAACTAGTTGGCCAAGCATCGATATCTTCATTCCAGTGACAAGGGGAACCAGTCCTGCTGCACGATCTGCAGTTTCACAGGAGAGAAAGACACGCCAAAGGCACCTAAGTTATCCTTCAATCGGCCGTAGAAATGTCAACAGATGAGCAACCACAGCCCCAAGCCAAACCAGACGATAATTCAAGAGATGAATGTAGGAAGAGTCCAAGTTGATAGTGGCGGCGACGCGGCGTCTACTTCCGAACGCGACTGATGACCATACATTAAGGTTAGGGTTCGCTATAATCAGCCGTCGCCGACGTCCGTCGCCGGGACCTCTAACTGGGTGATATGTAACTGTTACTTGGACAGGGGACGTATTTGAGCGATGCACGAAGCCGCAGGTGTAGATTATGCATGTCAAGATGGGCAGGTCGTGGAAAGGATGTATCAAGGAGTTCGAAGGCGAGCTGTGCAGACTTAGTCGATGTGATGGACATGCGCTGGTGGCTGAAGCCAGGACGATCAACTGTCCCTGTTCTGCGCTCTGACGCGCTTGCCTGCTCTCCTACGACAACCTACTATCTGGTGCCCAACGGCGATGTTTTCGACCTTCTGAATATCTGGGACTCTGGTAGCTTCCATACTTTGTCTTGCCTTCACCGGCCATGTTTCGGACCCTCCTTACACCACTGAGTGCCCGCTTTTCGCTCCCCTCGCCCCTTTCGCCCCGTCAAAGCACTGAAGCTTTCGAGGAACCTGATGAGCTGGACCCGGAGGACTTTGCGAGGGATGTCCTCGTAGAACTCATGAGGAACGCTACGGAGAGACTGAAGACGGCGGACAGCTTGTCAGAACGCATAGAGGTGAGCGGTGCCTCCTCATTCATATTCAGCGCTGCACCCTTCAATGTCTAACCGAATAACAGGTCTTGACGGAGATACACAAAATCATGCTGCAAGATGCATGCACGAAGGATGTCTTCAGAGAAATGGACGGCTTTCTCGTGCTCATGAGCGTATTGTCAACAATCCATCCGACGTTCACCAAGGAGGCCCGCGAGGAGGCTGCTAGTTCGGAACTTCTCGAAGCGACGCGTCTCGTGTTCGTGATTCTCTCAGAGGCTCTACACAAGCACAACGAGAACGCGGCGTACTTCAAGGTGACTAGAATTGTAGGCGTCATACGTTCGCGCTACTCACTACTGTAACTTTAGACTGCGGTCGGACACGAATCCTTCGCTCAAGCTACCCTCGCCCTTGTGTCTGATGCTCGCACTATCAAACAGACCGTCAGCTTCCTGACCTGCTTGGCTCTTCACAACTTCGCATGGAGCAGGTTCTTCTTGCACATTACTGGGGCGAACTACGCAGCAGTGGACGCGAAGTTCCAGGAGTTCTCGACACAGCTTGGATTGATCCACGTGCCTGAGGCTCTGCTCGTGCTGTACGACGCGGTCACACGATCTACGCAGGAGAACGCCTTACTGCGCTACATGGGCACCAAGCTGCTTGAACGGCTGACCCTGCACAAGCACAGAAACCAATGCGTACTCAGTAGCCTTGGCCTGGAGAGATCGCTCTTTGAGAGGCTTTGCAGCCCGAAGCCCCTTGTGCAGCAGGAACGAAAGGTGGTACAGAAACTCCTCAGGCGGCTACTGGACCACAACGTTCGTACGGAGGACGCGAGGCTCATGTTCCAACGAGTTATACGCAAGGACGATACCTTGGACCCTGACGTATTGGAGGTCCTCCGTGCTGGGATGAAGGTCAGGTGGCCGGAGCATTTCTCTCTCGAATCCCCAGCCGCGATACGTCTCACGAAGACGGGGACGCGTGCACTACCTTCCACTGGCTTCACGTTCTTGGTACGCAGCTGTGGCACGCGAATCGAGGAAACTCGGTCCTAACGTCTTCCAGATATGGCTCTGGATAGAACAGGTGCCGCGAGACAAGAAACACAATGTATTCTCGATCGTCTCGGGCGAGCGTACACTGTTCTCGCTGAAGCTGCGTCCCGACGGCTTGCTTGACTGCGAGAGCACCGGGAACAAGGAGCCTGCTGTGCTGAAAGCATCCCTTGCCAAGGGAAGGTGGACGCACGTTGCTCTCGTGCATCACCCCCATCGCGGGTCAAAGCCGACTATTCGTACGCACGAGCATCTCCCGACGCCTCCAAACGTGTCTGATTTTTTCCATAGGACTTTTCGTCGACGGATACATGGTCGATTCTGTGAATTGGCAGTACCCCAGAGGTGACACGAACGGCACAGACCGTCCCTATACGGTTGGCGACAGTTCTTCGGACGCCTGTCTCAATTGGTGTTTGGCATCGGCCTACCTCATCTCTTTACCCCTCTGTGAGTGAGGTCACGGAGATTCTGGAGTCGCTACTGACACGTCCGAACAGCGGACGAGCTTCCCCGCTTCATCCACGATCTCGGCCCACGTTACGTCGGGCGGTTCCAGGCTGCGGACCTCATTCGTTTCCTAACCTACGAAGCGGCCACCGCTCTGAACATTCACTTGTATGCGCGTGCGGAGCAGAGTCGTGGGTCTGCATCGGAAGTCAAGAGCCTCATCAACTCCTTCAAGAACGGCGTGGGTCTCAGCGAGGCCAACATCGTCTTTGCTCTGTCCCCGGCCACTACGCGGTTTGAGGACAAGAGCACCGGTGAGCTGAATGATGCAACGATGGATGGCGACGTCTTCGTAGCACGTTGCAATGGTCTGGATCTAGCTATGTGGGAAATCGGTGGAGCAGCGGTCTCGCTACGTCTCGTCCAACTTGCGAACGTAAGTCAGCCGCCTCGGCAACGCTTATGGTATCGATGTAACGTCCTGTGCAGAATCCCCACGAGGTCTCCCGGGCGCTCGGTATCTTGACTGATGGTCTTCGCAATAGCTGGCAGAACTCAGAAGACATGGAGCGACTTCGTGAGTGGACGGTTCATAATATTCAGTTGTATTTCGATGCTCACAGTGCGAGCAGAGGGCTACGACATACTCGCCGAGATTCTACGGAAGAAATGTCAACTCATCAACATGACGGGGTTCGAAACACTGTTCGAGTTCCTGGGTATGAACTTCAAGTCGCCTGAGTACGTTTCACTTGGCCTTTTGTCCCTCCTTGATTGCTGAGCGTGATTCTCAAGCCATTCAACCATCGTCAATACCACAGCATACCGTGCGATTGCATTGGATTTCCAACTCTGGTCGCGCACTCGTCAAGAGATCCAGTTGGTGCATCTTGAGCACTTCTCCACCTTGTTGGACAGCAGCCGGCACAAGCGGTTCAACGTGAAGCAGCGTATGGGCAAGATGGGCGTGGTTCGCAAGCTGTTGTTTGTGCTCCAGACAGACTGGTATACTCCAGATATGCTGCCTTTCTTGCTTGACGCCCTTCGCATCGTCGCAGAGGCCAACTTCTCGATAGACGACGCTATTCGTCCCATCGTCTCCTACCTAGCTGCCAACCTCCACGAGAGTAAGTGTCTATCATTGTCACACGTCAACCGCACTCAATCGTATACAGCGAGCAATGGCGCGAGCTCCCCTCGCTCAATCATGTCCCGTATAGACCACCTCAACGCCCAATACAAGGCTGAACAGGTCTTCAAGATGTTGGTCTCCATCCTGGACAATCCTACCATGTTCAACAAGTTCACCGCCGCCCTGCCGCTCACACGTATCTGCCTCCTATTACTGGGCGACCGACCGTCGTCCACCACGGCAACACTTGTGCTACGGCTGATTTCCATAGCCCTTGGCATGTCAACATCGTTCAACAGAAAATTCGAACTTGTGAGTGGGTGGAATGTCCTCAAGCTGGTGCTTCCCTATGGGTGGGACTCGCAAGTGCAAGACGCAACATTCGACGTGCTGCTCGGCAGGAGTCGGGACAAGAGGGAGATCGTCCCTACTGTGGTCTGTCCGCACATAGTCCCGGCTATTTTTGCCTCCTTGAAGATGGCGCTGGATTCGAGCCGAGTCTCTGAAGACCCTGAAGGTCCGTAACCCTATTTTCGAGACTATCCGCCTTCACTTGCTTACCCTTGCATCTACATAGTCCGCGCCACATCGACAACTACCGTGGAACATCTTCTCGAGGCACTGATAGACATCCACTCTTCGAGCCCCACGTTCCGCGAGGTGTTCAGGTCCAATGCAGTCACACAATCGTTCATCGATGCTTACAAGATGTTCGCGACATCTGTGGCCCATGCTGCTGAGATTGACCAAGGCACAGTCCGGGTGCTGGAGAAAATGTCTCACTTGGGCCTGAGCATCGCGCTTGACAATGCAGTCGCTGTTACTCAGAAACAGGAGGTTTGTCTCATCGTCCGTCCTACAACATCTCGCTGATTGGCTTGCAACAGATCATGGACGTCCTCCAGGCCGCGGAGGCGGTTCTGAACCCTCGTGCGTCGCAAGAAACGAGTATCGACCCGAGCGCGGTAGTGGGTACTAAGGCGCGTCGACGGCGAATGGCATCCGTTAGGTTGAGCATGCAGCTTGGTGAGAGTGCCGTGAAACGGTCAATCATCCGGATACGCGAATGGCGCAAGTCGGTGATCGTGACTGAGAAGAAGAGGCTACGCAAGATGATACTTGACCTGTGCGTCTACTTTACCATCATCCTTCTGCGCATCGTGCTAAGCGCCATTTCAGCCGTGAACACCACAGACAGGTAGCCTCGTTGACCGAGTGGTCCACCGTCCTGACTACAGAACGCGGATTGTGGGCGAAGTCTGATCTTGTACCTCGGTGGCGACTGGATGAGACCGAAGGACCTTACCGAGTCAGGTATGCGCACCTCCTGACAATGCATTCTAGCCTATCCTGACACCTTGCAGGAAGCGCCTAGAGCATGATGAGGAAGAGTTGCCTTGCTCAAAGGTGGATCCCAATCAGACGATTGGTGACGTCCAAGAGCTCGATGTAGACGCGCGTTCTATCACGCAGATCGAAGTTCCGCCTTGGTCGGAATCGTACGAATTATCGTCCACCGACGTTGATGGTGAGCGGATACGGCCTTATTCCTCCATTGCTGCGTTAAGCACGCGCATAGATCAACTTGGGGAGGAGATTGTGGACGACAAGCATCGACGCGTGAGGCATGAACTTGAGCCAGGAGACGTCATCGACGCTGTGAAGACAGTTGCTCGTATTTCTGGAGTCGACTCTGCCCGTGAGTACTGCCTTAGAAATCCAGACAGAGAGCAGTGCTGACACCAATCAGCCGGACTGCTCATCTTCGGCCGGAGCCACCTTTACATCCTCGATGGTTTGGTAGAGAATGACGACGGCGAGGTCATCGATGCGCATGATGCCCCGCGGAAACTCTTCTTCGTTCCAGGCAGCATTGTCGATCTCAACGGACATCAACGAGCTCAGCGATGGTAAGTTGCCTTACTGGTTCGGTCTTCAATTTGGCTCAAAATAGCGCAGGCCACACGATCAAATCATGAGCTTCAGCGACCGCACCTTCCTGTTCCGAGACGTCGCGTATGTCACAATTCGAACTCCTGGTGGCACAATCTGTAATTGAACCCTGATTTACGCAGCTTGGAGATTTACTTCCGAGATAGCAGATCTCTCCTTGTCGTCTTCCTAGACCGCAAGCAACGGCACGAAATCACGGGTCGGCTGAACAGCATCATCACCCGCCTCGGAGGAGATCCTCTCACACCGGGCCTTCTCAAGTCGCCGTTCGTAGGCCGGCTGAGCGCCAAAGTGTCCTCCGCGTTCAGTGCGAAGGTTCTGTCGGGCTTCAACCAAGACGAGTTGTCGATTGCGCAGAGGAAATGGCAATCACGAGAAATATCCAACGTAAGCCTATGCGCTGTGGTCCGCGGGTGTTTTCTAATGACGTCCGCATAGTTCACATACCTGAGCATTCTCAACCAAGTATCTGGGCGCACTCCCAGCGATGCAACACAGTACCCCGTCTTCCGTACGTCGAATAATCCTTGGCTGAATTGTTGGGCTCACATTCCATAGCTTGGGTTCTGAGTGATTATACGTCAAGCGCCCTCGATCTATCATCCCACAAGACTTTCCGAGAGTACGCATACCATCTTGACAGCTCCGCAGGGAAGCTCATCATTCCGGCAGCTTATCATTGCCGATGGGTGCTCTCACACCTGCTCGACAAGAAGCAGCCCGATCGCGCTACGAGAGTTTAATGAGTGTTGGAGAGAAGCCTTTCCACTACGGCACTCATTTCAGTTCTTCAATGATCGTCTGCCACTTTTTGATCCGTCTTGAACCTTTCACACATATGTTCAAGACATTGCAGGTCAGCCAGTATTCACTCATTGGTTAACATATCTGATGAGAACATCCGTATCCTTCTAGGGAGGAGATTGGGATTTGCCTGACAGATTGTTCAGGTAAAGATGTCCGCTGTCCGCACTGGTGCACCGGCTAACAGGTTGGGTTACAGCGACATCAGGAGAGCCTACACGTCCGCATCACAGGACATTCGTGGCGATGTCCGCGAGCTAATCCCGGAGTTCTACTCTTGCCCTGAGTACGCTTCCAATCACCGCAAATGAATTGCTTCTAATGAACGATCATCTAGGTTCCTTGAGAATTCTGCCAACCTAGACTTCGGTGTGCAGCAAAGTTCTGGGGAGAGGATCCATGACGTCAAGCTGCCACCATGGGCAAAACAAGACCCTCTGCTCTTCATCACTCTGAATCGCAAGGTAAGTATGAAGAGATCTGATGTAAGCCTAATCTCTGACGACCACTACAGGCGTTGGAAAGCGACTACGTCAGCGAGCACCTACCCCAATGGATCGATCTCATCTGGGGGTGCAAGCAAGGCGATCCGGAGTCGTACAATGTCTTTCATCCGCTGAGTTACGAAGGCGCGATCGGTGCGTTGTCGGCGACCAATCAGTTCCATGCTAGTATCGACCCCTTCGCCTAGATCTTGACGCAATCACCGATGAGCTCGAAAGAGAAGCTACTGTTGGGATCATTCATAACTGTATGTCTACATCGCGTTTTCGTACTGCTTCTCCCTCACGCAATTCTGGCTCTCTCAGTCGGTCAAACCCCTCGCAAGATCTTTTCGACACCACATCCCCCTCGCAATATGCACGGCAATTCGTCTCTTCCTCTCGGCATCATCTATGGCATCGCGGAAGACTATCATCTACTGACTCAGACAGCGAAGCCTATGAAGGGTGCGTCTTCCTTAACATATACGAGTCGGCGTCGAACTGAGCCTGTCTCGAATCAGAGCTGGGATCCGATCAGCCTGTGCGCGAACTTGTGCTTGATATCATCGGCCAGCAGGTCGTGCCTTGTCCGGATGGTATGCTGTGTGTACCTTCACGCCCTCATGAAGCAGTGTTGTGGGATAGTAGCGTTTCCTCGACTGGAGCCCTTCAAGTCGTGGTGGATCGTAAGGTAGGCACGGGTATCTTGCCCGCCACGGTGGCATCGATGTGCTGACGGGCATCTGTAGATATCTCAGGTCGTCGAGTCCGCGTTCTGCTCCTGCGCCGCGTTCGCTGATGTCGAGACGCTTGTCACTGGCTCAACGGACAACATGGTCCGCTTGTGGCATGTGGCGCGAAACGACCGGAACCGTGAACAGCCGATTGCGTTGCAGCTGACAAATTTGATGCGCGGTCATACTGCGCGAGTATCGTGCATAACAGCTTCACGGAACTGGGCATTGATCGTCAGCGGGTCTAAGGACGGGAGTGCCGCGCTGTGGGACTTGAATCGCGGCGTATACATCCGTTCTATCTGGCATGGTCCCGGAGAGGCCTATGAGGTCCATCTGACTGCTGTCAACGAAAGCACGGTTCGTGACGGCGTCACAGGTTTTGCACCCGCCATTCATAGCCTGATGTCTTTGCGTTCTTCCAGGGCTACATAGCGACGTGCTCTCGACATAGGCTCTGGCTTCACACCATAAACGCTCGTCCTATCGCAAGCTTGGACCTCACCGACGTCGCTCCCTCCCCAATATACCCACCTATCACCTCGCTCGCGTTTCTTGAGCGGGACTATTCACAGACGGATCTCATGGCCACCGGCGGGCCGGATGGTACAATCACGTTTAGGACATGGAATACGGATTCGACGCCCGAAGGAGAGAAGGCCCGGTGGGAATTTGTCTCACTGAAGACGCTCAAGGTGAAAACGGAAGGCCGCTTCAGGGCTTCAACGCCTTGTGTCACAGCCTTGAGATTCGTCGGGTACGGCTATATGTTTGTGCCTCCGTACAAGTCTGTAGCTAACCGCATGGTTCTCAGCGAGTCACTCTTCCATGGTGAGGACACTGGAAAATTGTATGGATGGGAACTTCCGGACTAGCGGTAACCCCGGATATCCTCGCTTTCGATTGCTGTGGTGGCATGTACTGTACGATCTCACTAGATTCATACCCGCCTATTGTATTGCAAGCATATCTCAAAGCGAGCGGGCAACTTGATCAACTACAGCCGCAGCAGGAAGCATGTCTCGACAACAGCAGCTGTATCGCCGAAGACCGAATGTCAGGCTTACGGTGAGATCCCGTGCATTATTGATATCTGGACAAATGATTAGTTTACTCCGTCTAGCCTTTCATCAGTTCATCCCACCCCATGCAGCTTTGGCTACACTTGGGGGAGCTGGAGCGTGCCTGACACACTGAACGAGCGGATTCTCAGGACAGGAGACGGTCCGGCGGTGTTATCGCGATTTGTTCTCTCGCGGCTAACTGCCGCTTGAACCCTCGAAGGCCCGCATGACGCCTCCAGGCATTGCTGTCCAAGCTAACGAACGTGCATGCATTTTAAGTTTTAGCGGCCTATTCAAAGCGTTCACGTCCTTTCTTGTTTGCTCTGGAAGCTAGATCAACCTACTGAGCATCAAACTGCGAAGATGAGCATTCTGCCATTGGCTGTTTGTTTCCTTGTCGCAGTTCTGCAGCTGGTCGCGAAATGCTATGGACGCTTCAATCCGCTTCACCATTCCGGGGCCGCTTCACCGTACTTCGACGCGCCGTCACAATTTGGCATTTCCCCTTCCACGCCTCCGCAGTGCTTCGTAGACCGCGCGGCATACATTGTGCGACATGGCTCGTGAGTTATCTTGACGCCCTCACACCCATATGGTCGCTAACTGGGACAATCGTGGACCCCCGTTTCGATACCCAATAGACGTTTCCCAGAGCCTGGCTCTTTTGCAGGGTGGCAAGAGCTGTTCGACAAGTTCCAGAACAATTCCTACGTGGCTCGCGGGCCACTAGCGTTCATACCCTCTTGGACGCCGCCTGTGGACGACATACCCCACCAACCACTCTATTTGTCTTCTACAGGCGCCAGAGAGTCTTTTGACCTCGGCGTTGAACTAAGGAAGCGCTATCGCTTTACTCCGGGCGGCGACAATCTCACCGTTTGGTACGTGCCTGTTTCCGAGTGGAACGCGGGAGAACCCATGACAGATTCGTCGCAGGGCGGCTGGACAGCAACGTGTAGTGGACACGGCCACTTATTTCCTCCAAGGCTATCTTTCCCAAGGCAATTATCTATCCAACTCGACGGAGAACAGAGGCATCATCGTAGCTATGCCGGACTCGGTCAACTACACCTTCGCAGATTCCTTAACCCCGTCAAGCGGATGTCCGGCGTACAGTACTGGCGATTCCTCGGTCAAGGCTTCCATCTTCCGTGCCACGTACCAAGGAAAAATAGCGAATCGTCTTAACCACTTCCTCGATGGCCTGGAACTCACCGACAGCGACGTCGGTATCATGCAAGACCTGTGCGGTTTCCAGGCTGAGATCAATGGGGACACTCGGTTTTGCGATATATTTACAGGTTAAGTCAACCCAATTGCTGGATGAAGGCGTGCGCCCATCTCATAGCGCTTGCGTTCAGAAGCGGAATGGAAGGACTACGAGTACGCGCATGACCTCAACTACTACTATGGGTGAGTCCGACGCGGCTCAATGTTTAGAATTACTGGCCCTAGACACCGATCACCAACTTGACAGGTCCGGACCCGGAAATCCTTTCTCTGCTACGGTTGGCTATCCTTGGTTGCATGCGGTGACGGACCTCTTCGTATCTTCTCCCCAGTCTGCAGGAGCTCGGCAGGGCTTTGACCCTCCTTCTCTCATCATGAGTTTCACGGTGATCAATGGCTAGAACGTCCAGCATCCGATTCCCAGCTCATCTCATGTTTCTAGCACGACAACAATCTGCCACCAGTGGTCTCTGCCCTGGGCGTCTGGAACTCATCGCGCGCCCACGGCGTCTATCCACTGTCCGCCGAGGCTCCCAATCCCGAGCGCACATTCCGGTCGTCATACCTCGTCTCTTTCCGAGGTTACATCGCCTTGGAGCGGATGTCTTGTCGATCTGACGCCCCGTCCACCTCCGTCGAACACAGTGCTGGACCGTCGTTCACATCCTCAGCCGCCCATGAAGGCGCCCAAGCCCAGAGGTTCGTACGGATTCGGGTGAGTATGCATGCTCGTGGACACCCCATTATTCACCTCTTGTGTCTACATGATATCTTACTGACGTATTATGTGGCCGACAAGATTAATAATGCCGTTGTACCTGTGCCAAACTGTGACACGGGACCAGGGTCTTCCTGCCCCCTAGACGCCTTCGCTACTCATACCCGGACACGAGCTGTGGTCGCAGGAGATTTTGTGGATCGTTGCGGGCTTAGCGGTGTGAAGAATGCCACAGGAAATCTGGACATCTTCACGCAGGTGCCTTCCAGGACTGCACAATCATTCACGCTCCTCGTGCCGCAGCCGTACGCAGTTATCCTGTAGTCAGTTTGAGACCTTACCTGCCTGGACGAATGCATGACGTGACGCATTGGTCTCAACGGCTCCACGCGAAACACCATGAGTATGCATAGGTCGTTCATTTACTTGAGCCTGCGAAGGAGACCACACGACCGTTCGGCCAACGGTCAGTTAGCCAGAGCTTCGCGCTTGATGCGCGTGGGCGCGTACTCTCGGATTGATGCCACGCGGCTTTGTCCTGTATGTGTAGCTGGGATTTTGCCGGCCCATATGTGTTTACGTCTGACTTTGCCCTCCACAGATGGGTGTGAAGGAGTCTCCGTGCGCAGAGGAGTGGTTTGTCATAGGATTAAATAGTATTACTTACAGAGATAAGTAGGGCTGAAAGGATTGTTATCTGATGGCGATCTCCGCGCGATTACTTACGCAGGATCATAACGCTCATCCATACTCAGCCTCAGCCTCGCACTGCTCAATCCGCCCTCATCTCTTGACTCCTTAGACCTCTTCCACTCTCCTCGTTTCTCCCCTATACCTCTCTGATTCTCAGCGATGTCTTGGCAAGGTGAGACTGACATTGTTCGTCGTCAACTCGAGCACGCTCTCAGCAACTATACCCGCTGTGGCGCCGATGTATCATCCATCTAGCGTACGTCGACACCAACCTTGTTGGTAGTGGCAAGATCAGCAAGGCTGCCATCCTCGGCCTTGCTGGAGGTGTTTGGGCAGCTTCTCCGGGCTATACGGTATGCAACGACGTTCGCCTTCAGTTCTCGAACGTGAACCTCAAATCGGATCTTGTGCGACGTAGCTGTCTGCCGATGAACAGAAGGCCATCGTCGCCGCGTTTAACAACCCCGACGAGGCCCGGGCGCACGGTATCCACTTGGCTGGTCAGAAGTTCCTCACTCTTCGTGCGGACGATCGCAGTATCTACGGCAAGAAGGCGGTAAGTGTTGAGGTCTGCACAGCTTCGCGATACTGTCGAGCTGAACATCTGGGCATCCCCATAGGCCGATGGATGCATACTCGTGAAAACGAAGCAGGCCGTTCTCGTTGCAGAGTACACCGCACCGACCCAGGCACCTGAAGCAACGCCCGTTGTCGAGGGCCTGGCCGATTACCTCATTGGTGTCGGTTACTAGGTCTCTTCTTGCACTGCCGGAAGGTTGTTGCGTCGTTGGACGGAGTTAGTCGTTACTGCTATCCTGGATGAAGATTTGACTTCAAACTGTACACAATCCACAATCTCGCTTTGACAATGGCATTCTATGTATTTTTGCGGCACAGGTCTTGACTGCTTATATCGGCTCTTCCATACGGTGCGTGAAATCGCTCACACTTGTCTGCTGGGCACGCTTTACGTCATGTAGAGGACATCGAGACTTGTGCAGTGAACCTCGTGTTGAAATTGAAGTCCGCGTCCGAGGTACTTGTCGAAGATGAGCGCCTTTCCCTCACGTGTGGACCCACAACCGGTGTAAGCGATCGTTGAACGTAACCTTCACCCTTCACCTACCCGCCCTGCAAGTCACCCGAACATATCTACGCGGAGTTCAACATCGCATACAACCACCATCGTCCCCGTTTCGACTATAAGTCCTCCTCGTGCAGAGAACCACAAACACTGGCGCGTTGAACGGAGCCACGCGATTCCAATTCCGCCTCTGCAAGTCAGCGCTATCTTGGCGCAGCCACCGGAACATTTCCTGTCAGATTCACCTTCGTGGACGGATAGCATAACGTTGCTGCACAGCAGTAAGTCGCTTCAGCCCATGGCAATTAGAGATTCGCGACGCTCTTGGTTGAATGCGCTGGACAGTCGGTATCCTAAGCACGGACATCGCCAGCCCAGCTCATGATGCTACCAAGCATATCTGTGTTCTATATGACAGACGAATCTGATGATCAAGTGCATGTTCGCCTCCACTTTCTCACAATATTCACTCCGCAGACCATTCGCAGGAACTCAAGCAGAACGAGGCGCTTGTTTGAGGCGCGCTAGGCGCTATGATGGTGCTACCTGTTCGGCCGGCGTCCACGCCACGATCCTATCCCATTTTCCGCCCAGCGATATGCATACAGTACAACGAGAAGTACTCGTTGATGCTACGCGCGACATCGAAGAAGGACCCCACAGTCTCCCTGATTCTTAAACAGTTCCACAACGATGTCAAAGCGCTTCAACTAGAACCGCCTATCGAGCCAGACAAAGTCGAGCTCATCAATGAATTTTTGCAGGTCAAAGCGACGTATTCGGTTCGACATCGTGTGAGTGTGGTTGTGCAGCACGCTAAGGGAAGCCACCTAAGTGACAGCTACCCTTTCTAGAGCTCATGCGACATTCTGAAGAGCCTCGTGATACGTATGTCCTCCTCGGGAGGATTCAAGGAGGTCTGCGCCGAGCGTTTCATGTGCGTCTCTCGCTTTAGTCCACCGTGCATATCTTTCGCAAAGGCTGACAGTTCCAACCGCACGAAGCGCGCGCGTTCTGTACGTTGAGGGGTAAGTGGTGTCCGAACGCCGTTGGCCTTGCCGTGAGCTGATGGTACGCACAGATGCACCACCGTCTCATCCGACGCCATCTCCCCAATCCCGACCGTTGAACGGCGGTTGGAGGCGAGTACCTGGTCGTCTCCGGCCTCGCAGGCGCCAACAGCACGTACGTACCTCCATTGTGCACGATCCCTGGAGTTAATAGAGAACCGCCCGTCACCAGAAATGAAGCCTAGCCAGATATCCGCAGGGAGGATATTACCTGTCGTACTCCGCAACGCGAATACAGTCCCCTGTGACAAGGCGTCAACGTTCCGTTCCGTGAGTTTGAAGGTACGAACCACATCCCCTGCCACCTCCAAAATGTCTGGCGCCGGTTTATGGCATGCTCCAGCGCACCGAACGGTCCTGACACGACCCCCAGCTGCCTTCCCGGCATGTCCAGAACGATGCGAAGAGGAAAACTGTCCCAGACCAACCCCAGATGCAGACGCCCCGCTCAGCAGCCTTGGATATAAAACCACGACGGATTCGCTCTGGAGAAAGGCAGCAACCCACCCGTCTACTATTTTCTGCCATGGTTCCCCTGACCCACAACACCTGCCTCCGTCTCCGCGATGCCAGGGACATCGACGTTCTACGCTCTGAGCCCACCGTCAGGGTGTTGATGCTGAAAGACGCTAGACCCAACGTCGATGCCCCGCAAGACGTCCGACGCATGGCTTTCATCACGGACGGCGAGAGCTACACCTTCGTCGCTTTGCGGCTCCGGACGTCTGGCGACCAGGACGGCTGGCTGTACGCTGGCGCTGCTATCCGAATCAAGAGCATGCACCGACTCCCGGGCGGATTGACTTGGTCAGTCTCACTCACTATCTATATTTCCCGTCGCGATCGTCCGCTAACCATACTATTGCGATCTAGTCCCGTCGCCGTAGAGAGCTTCTGCGTCAACTTCGCCGACCAAGCCGAGCTGGATAACGTGGAAATGCAGGACTCCCCGCCCCTTCTAATGCAAACCATCTCCGCGTCGACGACCTTGACGATGGACACCGATGGTGACGACCCTGACCGTTAGTCTTTGCCATATACCCCATCGACTACGTACCGCTAATCGCAGCGTATGCTCACCTTGCAGAAGTAGACTCCTTGCGCAACCGGTTCAACGACCTCGCCCTCGAGCTGCAGAGAGAGCGTGGACGCCGCAAGCAACTTGAGCACGCACTCGCCGACGTGTGCCGGGACCTAATCGAGGGACCTTTGGTGCCCGCCGCCAAGGATATGTTCGATGCCCTTGCCGACCTCGCGGAAGAAGTCGGGGTGCAGTGAAGTAGATGGCGCGGAGACGCGAGGGGACGGGCGATCGAAGATAGGATGCCGGAAAGAGGGAGGCGGGGGTTCCTTGACACAATAGACATGTTTCCGGCGTACGATCTTTCTTGATATAGTCAGCATAGTTTTGATTTCTTGATGTCTCCCTGTAGCGCCACCACGAGGCTCACTCCCTCGCGGATAGCCCTGCGCAATAGACGCGTCCAAATAACGCGGTACGTCGAGTGCGGATCATCCTGCACCTTGAGGCAGTTCCTCCTGCACCTTGGCGCGGCTCATCTTATACCAGTGACACGGATAATTGAATACCGATACTGCAACGGTCGTAAAGGACATTACCAAGTCTAAAATACAAGGGGGTGGTATAAGATAGCGTAACTTAGGGAGCTCACACCGTCCGTCCACGGACCGCCGAGGGTGCGAACAACAGAAGCGTCAAAAAGGGAGAACGAGGATCACAACTACAACAGCGGTACACTTCTCCGGCCCCCACGATGACAGGGGGCGCCTACAAGGTCACAGCCAGCTCCAGCCCACGCGTATCCGCTTCGAATGCGGTTTGAGAAGCGAGAAGCGAGCGGAGTAGCCACCGTTCGACACATATTAGGA
The DNA here is from genome assembly GCA_022385745.1 of Cubamyces sp. BRFM 1775. NCBI lineage: Eukaryota > Fungi > Basidiomycota > Agaricomycetes > Polyporales > Polyporaceae > Cubamyces > Cubamyces sp. BRFM 1775. The sequence goes on along the minus strand of MU278498.1, from coordinate 110,820 downwards.
CACGTAACACATGCACATACACCGCATACACGCCCCCTGCGCTCGTGTGGTTTGGCGTTCACAGCTGCTGACCCGAAGTGCGTCTCGGAAATTTGCCGGCCTCAAGGAGGAAGGAGTCGCTCCTTGGCAGTGACCGTCCGTATCCAAATCTCGCCCGGTCGACTGCCACAAGCAAATAAGCCTCAGCATGCTGCGCACAGATGGGCCCTGCGGGACACAGACGGGGCGCACGTACCTTTTCTCTCGCAATATTCTGAACACGCTCTTCTGCTCTTCCTCACGCGCAACTCTCTCCGGGCTTAGGCCGACGATCGCGCCCGCTGCGCGGGGCGGGAAAGCGCCCCGACAGCGCGCCTGCAGATCTGCAAGGCCCTCGTTCGTCCCCTCCGCCTCAACGACGACAGTGCCGTACCAGCCCGGATCGACGAGCCACGCTCCACCAGACCCAGGTCCGGGGCCGACATCGCGCGGAACAGCGATCCGGAGGGGCTTTCCGCTCGCCGACGGACGGATCGTGAACGAAGAACGGTGGACCCAGCGGACGACCATGTGATGCCCACCCTGCGGCCTGCTCGGTGAATGTGGTCAGAGCGCTGCGAATGGGCGATATGAGGGAAGGAAGAAGGTGGGTGATACGTACGTCTCTGTCTTCATCCGGTCCTGGAGGAGCTGGAGGTTCGCAGCGATTTCTTCGCCCCATGGTGCGATGTCGATGTGGCAGATCGGGTTCCCGCTGCCCATTGTACGCACGACGCGGTGGAAGTACGAAGGTGGGAACGCGAGCGTCGGAAGGTACTTCGGGAGGTCACCTGCGCGGGAGTAGGTGTAGTCGAGGTCCTACGGGGATAAAAACGAGCGGTTAGCACGGTTCGCCCACTCTACGATTTGCTCCACAGCCATTCCACGCCACCAACCACCACCGCCACCACGCGCGGCGGACATGACCACGGCGCCCATCCCAGCGCGCCGGAAGTACAAAGGAACGGGCGCCAAAACCGTGCAGGAGCGGAACAATCATTGAGTAAACATGTACGTACGATGAGGTATCCACCATCCCAAACCATCCTGCCCACATTCCCTTCATCGCCCACGGCCGTGTCCCACACGACGTCGCCCGGGCGGAGCAGATGGAGCACGCCTGCGCGCCTCAGCTCGTTCTCGCACTCGACCACGCTCGTGTCCGAGAGCCAGTCTCCCTCCGGCGACGGCACGAACACCTGCAGGAGAGGCGCCCGCCGAACGCGGAATAGCGGAGAGTGGAACCCCGCAAGTGCAACAGGATGACCAGTAGCGGCGACAGACCCGCTACGGGAGTGTGCGTAGGCGAAGCCGATGCCGTGCCCGCTGTGCGAGTGGGCGAAGGACGACGTCGGGGAGGGCGCGCGGCTCGAGCTCCGCGAGAAGGTCTTCTTCCCCGCGGGGACGTTGTTCACTGACGTCGTCGATTTGACCGAGGGCAACCCGCGTTGCGCGCTCATCGGCGACACACCTGCAGCGCCCATAGCACGGGCGTCTGCCTCGGCCTGCGCACGAAGGCGGAGGACGACGCGGGTGTATGAACGACACGCAGCCTGCAAGGACTGGATGAGTGCACCATGTGCACGGTCTCGCTCACGATTGGGTGTCTGGAGGTATGTCTCTGCGTAGCGCGAGAACTGGTGCGCAGGCATCGAGACCCCACGCATGTACGCGTTCAAGTCCTGTCAACAGATAGGAGTCATTGTTCAGCCACAGCCCGCGAAGGGAGAAGCACCGCGCGTTGACAGGACGTCGACGTCAGTCACTCACCTCGAGAGTCAGCGCGAGCGGCTCGTTCTCTACGAACGTCCACCGGGCGTATCCGACAGTGCGTAGATAACGCTCGAGCGCGCGCTCGGTAAGCTCGCGATCCTCGTACAGGTGCGTGCGGATCGCCTTGCTCGCGCTAGAGAGGGCGAGCCAGTTCCCAAACGAGAGATAGACGAGCAGGTGCGTGAGCAACGCCGGCTCGGCGATGTGCTTCTCCAGTGGATAGAAGGTGGGCTCCGTCTGCTCTTCTGGCTCCAGAGGCTCGGCGGCGACCTCAGCGTCCAGATTGACATCTGGCTGATGGTCCCCAGCCGACGTGATGTTGGGGTCGGAGGCAGGAACGGAAACAGGCGCGACGTTTTCGATGCCTTCCGGGCGGGACTTCTCGAGGGCTTTACCTCGACGGCGCGTCCGCGCTTGCGCGTACTCTTCTGGGGAGCCTGGACTATGAGGAGGGGAAGGCCGTGCTTGAGTTGGGCTGTCTGGCGCTGGCAGTACTTGCTCCCTCTTCTGCGGTGTCGTCGGGGCTGCTTCATTGGCTACACGCGAACTGTCCTGCCTAGAACGCGACTGTTCACTTCGCGCGCTTTGCGAAGGCAATGTCCGATTGTGCGAAGGTGGACTACCAACAGGGACGGGTTGCTCATGCCTTCTCCTCGCGCTCGGCGGTGTTGCACTCGCGCCCGTCGCGACGAAGCCCTTCGTCGCGTTCAGCTTCTCCATCTGCCTCTCGGTGAGGACCTTCACCGGCCGAGTGGGCACGGGCGACTCCGATGAAATCACCCGCTGGGCCGGCGACGGCGGTGGTGGTGACCGTGCCGGCTCCGTGCTCCGGCGCTCCGGTAGAGACTTCTCGTGCCGCAAATGGATGGGGGAACCGAGTTGCGCGTTGACAGCTGTCGACGCAGCGGCGGGGACGACAGGGGCGTATGCGTGATTATGGTTCGTATCTGCGCTGCTATATCCGTGTCCCGGTCGTTGCCCGTGCCCATGGGCGTACGCGTTCGCGCTCCCGCTCCCCGGCGCGCGGTGCCTCGATGACGGCTCACGCGCCGGAGGCGAAGGGGGCGTGTCTTCGACAGGGGTCGGGGGCTTGGCACCGTATGTGGCAGACGGAACTGTCAGGGGTGTGCCAATCTGTGCGCGCGGATGTGGATACGGTGGTGATTGAGATGGCGGTGGCGGTGATTGCTGCTGTGTCTGAGCCTGGGCCTGGGAGGGGGGCGCGTCCGGCATCCTCGACACGCGCGAGCGCGACTTGCTCAGCTTCCTCGTGCGCGGCGGTTGGGGAGGGTGCGTCTCTGGGGGGGTGGGCAGACTAGACGACATGGTGGGCGGTGGACTGCGTAGATTGGAAGCGGAGGGTCTATGAACGTTCTGTTCCTTGGGAGATGTAGAGTCGGCATTAGGTGGCCCGCTGTTATGGCGGCCCATTGCAGGGACAGCAGTGACTGCTGGAATGGACTCCTGCATCGCTCGCCTGTCCTTCGGCTCTGGGGACTTGGGGGACGTAGAACGAGGCGTAGGATAACCGCTCACAAACTGGCTCGAACCGTCGCTGCGCTCCATGCGCGGGGGCATCTCAGCACTCTCCTCGCGCGAGTCCGAGTCGAGCGTCGCGACGGCCATCCACGCTCTGGGGTCGATAATCTCCGCCTCGGCCTCCGCTGCTGCCATGGCTGCGAATATGAGCGGCCGACCTTGCACGGGCCCACGGTGGGCAGGCGGGTATCCGGCCTGGTAGTCGGACGGCGGCTTCCCGAGCGTGTGCGGGGGAGAAGGGTAGGAAGGCTGGGCGTGCGCAGGGAGCATTTTGGCTTTTGAGGACGACGAGGGTTTCTTGGAATGGGTGGGTGCCGGTGGCGTGGAGGACGAGGCGGCGGGCGCCGCGGAGGAAGTGGGAGGATGCGTGGGAGAACGCCTGCGAGGAATGGGATACCGGGTGTCCGATTCTGGAGGCAGCAAGCTGTGATCGAGATCTATCGTCCGGTGTATGTTGTGCAGGTTCTGTCTCTCGCTCACAGGCTTCGTCTTCGCTTTTGGGTGCTGCTGTTGCTGTTGGTGCTGCTGCTGTTGCGCAGGCGGGGGTTTTGCGGGTACAGAGGCAGGAGCAGGGACGATGGCAGGAGCAGGGGGATCAGGAGCCTTGTTGTTGGGCTTTGACCGGGGCGGAGCGGAGAAAGAAGGCTGCTTGGAGGAATAGTCGCCCTCGGAGGCAGGAGGATCGGATGGAGAACGTTGCTCGTTCAAGCTGTCACTCGGGCGCCTTGACGGTTGCTCGAGCTCGTGGTCCGCTGTGCGCGGCGGTTCTGACGCTGGCACTGTCGCTTGGGGAATAGGCGGGACAGGAGGCGGGGTAGGCGCGGCGGTGGGCGAAGACTTGCTGTCGCCCTCGTCTGCCGCTAAAAGGGCGTCCAAGGGGAAATTGAAGCCACTCAAATGGAGCGATTGCAGCTGCAGCTGGGGCTCAGGAGAGCTCGACAGGGGCGACCGTCGATCGCGCGGCGTTGCCGAGATGTTTGACCGATTGGAATGGAGCAAGCCGTGCGTGTTTGCGCTCGCACTCGCGCCGACACTTGCACTCCCGCTCGAAGAGGCAGGGTGATCGTGATTGGAACTAACAGACTGCTCACCCTGTACAACACGTCACCGTCAGCGATCGAATCCTCCTCCGGAACCGATTATACTGCGTTCCCCCGCCTCTCCAATCTCGTGTAGGCACCATCGGCGAGATCATCACCAACACTCACCGTGACGCGTCTCTTCTCTTCTGTCTTGCTTGGAAGCCCGTCTCCTGCTTGTGTCTGTTCGGTCGCGTCTCGCGTAGATGTGCTGTCAGAGACAGGGGGTGGGGAGGATGTAGTCGCTGGAGGAGGAGGAGGCGTCGGAGGCTGTAATCACCATGCGCGGTCAGCACAAGGTCGGGCTAAATACAAGGCTGCCCACGGGCGCAGCCTTTAGCAATTGCAAGAGATGGGAACGCGGCTTGACGAACGCGGAGATGGGAAGAAGCTTAATTGGCCGATCGCGTTGCTTCGACTTCTCGACGCGCCCACGTGATCGCCAGAAACGTTATGCTGGGCGCCAAGCGTCCGTCGTGGTCTGCGTGTGTGTACGCAGTGGGAAACGGAGACACATACGCTGAGCACTTGTTACGATACTTACGCGTCTCGGGCTGCTCGTCGTGCTGCGCGCGTTGCGAGAGTGTCTGCAGGCTGCAGCGCGACGTCGCGCTCCCCTTTATTTCCGCCATGCAGGCGATCAAAGACGTCATCATCTCCCCGGCCTCGAGCCCGGCATGACGGGTTCATAAAACAACCCCTCCCAATGCCGACGTAATGCGCCCACCACAGGCACAGACGACGTCGATGGCTTCGCAGATCGCGCGTATTTATGGCCACAGCGCCCCCTCTTTCCTCGCATTCCGAACACTCAAAATCGTGCTTACCTTGGCACTGCTCGCACTCGCACTTGCCCCTGCGTTCGCACTTTTGCTGGGACCCGCTGCTTTGCTAGTATCGCGGTCGGAATCCGACGTACTCTTCCCAACAGGTAGGCCGAACGCTGCAAGTAACGAGTACTTTCTGCGCCGAGGTGCCGGCGCGTTCTCCTTGGAATTCGAAGTCGAGCTTGCGCTGGCCGGACCTGTCGAGGGTGGTGATGTCAGACTTGATGCTGGTGCTTGTACGCTCGGCTTCGGGTCTGGGGTCGTAGACGAGGGGGCGGACGTTGACGCGTCCCTATTGACCGCAGTTGGGGATTTGACTTTGTCTCCTGCACTGGTCGACTTCTTGATAGCCTGCGGCGACTCGAATTCTGCTGCTGCGCGCGGGCGCTGCTTCACCGGGCTCGAAGGTCTTGGCTGCGAAGAGGGTTCTGCGCTATCGCTAGCACAAGCAGTGGAAGGCAAGACGAGGGGCGACGTGGGCTTCGACGTCGCGATCGTATGCAACCTTGCGCGTTTCGGCGTGGAGAACTGGTCCTCTCCGTCCGTAATGATGACCGCCATGGTGCCGCCCCCGCCATTCCGGCCGTGCGTGGAATCCCCGGCGGAAAGAGAGGGCCCGGAGGGAGGGAAGGCGATATATGGTGCGTTCGAGCTTGAGCTTGTCTGAGTTGTACTGACTTGCGGCTCCGGCGACCTGGTCCGAGCGTGCGTTTTCTCTGTACGGGCGGCGTTCGCGTCCTCTGAGGTTTGCTTCTTCTCCTTCCTCCGTTTCTCCCGCCGCGCTTCTCCATTAATGGGTGCACGGCCCGGGTCCGAGGACGTTGCTGCTGTATTGGATGGGGACGCCACATTCGCGCGCAGGGCATAGTCGTTTCGCGAGCCTTCCAGAGATGGGCGGACGTCTGACGCAGGTGTGGAGGTCGAGGTTGACGCGGCCAATTCAGACGGTGCGACGGTGGTGTCCTCCGGGTCTCTGGCTTGGGAACGTGGGCCGGTGCCCGAGCTTGAGCCTGGGCTTGCGGATTGAGGCAACGAGGCGGCGTCGACCCTTGGGCGTGTTACTTTCCGCGCGGGCAGGAGGACGCGGTCGCCAACGACACGCACCTGCTCCTGCACCTCCCTCTCCTTCTCCCTCTCCCTCCGCGTCTTCTGCGCACTAGAAGCCGCGCCCGTCTCGTTACTAGCACCCTCGGCTGGCCGCCTCTCGTCAGGACGTGATGAGGAGCCTGAAGCGGTGGTCGCCGCGGTATCCACCCGCTTGCGTGTGACCTTCCGCGCAGGGAGCAGGACGCGGTCGCCTTCCACGCGCGTGCCGTGCCTTCCCAGCACGACCCCGCCTGCACTCGCGTTGCCGCCCGTACTCTCTCCGGAGAGCGCGGTGCTCTCGCTCGGCATGCGCCTCATCTCTGGCGCCCCAACACCCCCTTCCTTCCTGTCGCTCTCGTGCTCACTCACTTTTGACCGCCCCCCCTCGCTCGCCTCGCGCCTCATCTCAGGCCTCGACTTCGCCTTCTCCACCTGTACGACCTTGTGCGACGTAAGCGCGAGTGGTCCGGACACGAGCGGCTTCAGTGTTGGCCCCGACCCATCAGGAGCCCGGCGTGCCCCCGCAAAACGCGCATATAGGGGCGTCTCATGTGAGGTACGTTCTGCTGCTGCCGTTGCCGCTGCCCTGGCGGACAGCGGGGCGGGCGCAGAGACAGAAGGAGGGTTGGAGGAGGAAGCAGAGGGCGTGGAGATGGATGTTGAGCGGTTTCGGCGAAGGTGTTTCATCTGAGATTGAGGAGGTACGTGGATTCAAGGCTGTACGGCCGCGTGGATGTCGTGCAGGATCGTTTGGAGTTCGTAGAGTCTCGACTGGTTATGGGGGTAAGCACCAAGAGGAAAAACACCAGCATGTAGGGGGAAGGGAAAGGGTGTAACTCATTATGGTTTGAAAGAAGGCCGTACGTACCTGTGAGACGAAGGTCGTCGGAATAGAATGTGGTGATGGTGGGTGTCTCTTCCTGGTTGTAGCTGTTGTACAGGAGATAGTATGTGTCACTGGAGTTCGAGCGGCGTATGAAGGTCGTCGGACCAGAGTCAAACAAAGCTGGTGGGCTCCGAGTCGTGCGCAGACAGTGAGCTGCCCGGTTACGCGCGTTGCAGTGCGTCCGGGGTGTATGCGCGATGGGATGGGAGTACGGGAGAATCGAGATCCGCTCCGAGAGCGCTATGAATCTACCGGCTAACGTTGTACGGTCGTTTGGAGGACGTGCGGGGTCGTTCGGGGTTCGTAGAGGTTCGTCTGCTGGTGGAGGTGAGCAACAAGAGAAAAGGAATAGCATACATGGGGGTGGGAAGGGGAAAAGGGAAGAACCGAGTTCAACATGGTTCAAAGGAAGGCAATTCGTACCTGTTAGGCGAGAGTCGTCGAATTAGAATGTGGCGTTGGTGGGTATCTCACCCGTCGGGGCGTCTGTTGTACAGGTGGTAGTATGTGCCTCACTGTGTGTGAGGGTGTTCGTCCGCTCCGAGAGCACCGAATCTATCTTGACCTCCAATAGATGATGCAGATCCCGTCCTTCTTTGATCCTTGACAGAGTTTGGGGGATTCGGAAGAGCAGAAAGTCGAAGAAGCAAAATAAGCTTATAGCTAGGAATGCCCGAGGCGTTGCCGGGCGTCGAAGGTTTCCGAGTAGATCTTGGCTCGTGAGGTCGATGGGGCAGAGAAGGCGTTTGCAACGCGCAGGCTTATGCAGATAAGTGAAGCAGATAAATAGCAGGGATATAGGGAGGATGGTCGACCGCGTGCCTAGGGCCTCGAGCTCGTCCGGGACGTCGAAAGCGCGGAAAGCAGAGCGGGAGAACGTGGATGCGTGCGGGCCTGGGAAGCAAGCGTTCTCCCTAAGTATACTCGTGGACCTAGACGGTGAGGCAGCAGACCCTTGACCGTCCGTCGTTGAATGGGAAAGAGCACGAGTACGAGCACGATGCAACGAGGCAACTGGCAGTGGGACGCGCTCAACTTTGATCAAGACCAGACTCACGGAGACGCGAACAAGCGCCCCTTACACGCTGATAGACGCTCACGTGCTCTTCACGTGGAACGTACACCCAGATTAGATCGCACAGTACACGACTGCGACTTGTTCTCGGACATATACCCCGCATCTTTGTCGGCCTCGGCCCTCCACATCCGAATCGGACTTGCCTCTGTCTCTGTCCGAAACCACTGTACCGTACTGCCAGGACATACCGTTGCTGCATACTCTTGCATACTCTGATAGCAAGTGACTCTTCGCCGCTCGGTGGTTATCGACTATTGTTGGCGCTGCAATCAAACTCACCGGCCGTGTATATAAGGGCAGAGGCAAGAAGGTATCTCAGTCAGCGCGAAGCCGAACGAGCTTCATCCTCTACTCAGTCCGACGCATACATCCTTTCGCACCTCTGAGCCTAGAGCTCAGCACCTTCTACCACTCACCACACTAGTATCTTCACACCCTGACGTTCCGCCATGGCGACCTTCAGTAAGGCTACATTCAACGCCGCGAAGTACGCGTCCAGTGAGTGACATACGTTTGAGCGTGTGACCCAACCCTGTAGCGGAGAACGGGTTGAAGTGGGGCAAGGATAAGCATCCGTAGACGGTCCTAACGAGCTAATGCGTGATACTAGGTAGACCGACCTATCCTCGGCAGTTGTACGACTTTGTCTTCCAGTTCCACGGGCGTGCCAAGGGTGCGCGCTGGGACACGGCAGTTGATGTGGGTTGCGGAACAGGTACGCTTCAGAACTCGAGCCTGTATCAGTAGTGAAGACAAGCCACGTGCGTGTGCTCACCACAACTATCGTAATGCACAGGCCAAGCGACGGTTGAGCTCACGCCCTTCCAACGCATCGTTGGCGTGGAGCCCAGCTTGCGTATGGTCGAGCAGGCCCGAGAGAGCGTCAAGACGCGCCTCGCGGGAATCAACTTGTCCTCCCAGATTGAGTTCGTTCAGTCGTCTGCCGAGGATTTGTCGTGCTTGAAGGACGGAAGCGTCGACCTCATGATAGCAGGTGAGCCTATTGCTATACTCCCGCCTGCGTTAAAGTGCTACATGTGGTGGCACGAAATCGAGAGCACGAGGGAGGGCAGTTGGGATTGGACTAGCAGCTCACGAGAGACACTAGCGCAAGCATGCCATTGGTTCAAATGGGACAAATTCTGGCCCGAAGCCGCTCGTGTGCTCCGCAAAGACGGGACATTCGCCGCATGGGTACGTCCTCTCCATCTCCCTGCGCATGGCGAAACGTTTCCGCGGTCCGCCACTGACCGCCCACACACGCTAACCGGATCGTCTCTCTTCCCGAACAGTGCTATTCGGAGTTCCGCCTGTCGCGCTTCCCCTCCGCCACCGCCATTATCAATGACTACGCACAAGGCAGCGACCCCGCAAACTCCCTCGGGACGTACTGGGAGCGCCCGGGACGGACCATCCTTGACGAACACCTCGTTGCGGTCCCGGACCCGCGCGAGGTCCTCCCGGACAAGTTCAGCGAGTTCGAGCGGGTCTTCTTCACCGGTGCGTTTTACTTGCGTTGACATATCATTCTCCAACCCGCTGCAGTGTCCGGAGCAATCTACGCATCTTGACATCCATGACAGTGTCCATTGCTGCTGACTACACGCGTCATACTAACAACCGCTGTGTCATACAGGCTCACACTACCCGGACCTCCCGAACGCGCGCCCCGTCATCCTGCGCAAGCGCATGTCGTGGGAGGAGCTGCTGGGCTACTTCCGGACCTGGAGTCCGCTGCACACCTTCCACGAGAAGCACCCAGAGGACCTCCAGCGTGAGGACGGCGACATCGCGGTGCGCTTTTGGCGGAAGCTGAAGGAGGAAGTCGCGCGCGCGGAGGGGAAGGAGGTGCCGAAGGACGAGGATCCGGTCGATATCGAGTGGCCGCTGGCTCTGATTCTCGCGCGCAGGGCTTAGTTCCTGCGCATATGTATATCAACTTGGATACGGCCGCCGTATAGCGCATGCCTGTGAGTGAAGATCCAATAGACGGAGGCATCTTCGTGCTTGTCCCACTTCGTACATTGCCATGTACCAGGTAACCGACGCATACATGCACATCTCTCCAGATTCTTTCTTTCCTCGACGGACTGGAGGTACTAGTTCGATGACAGGGGTGTATACTCCATCTGTGACCTCTCAAGACACGAATTCTCAGCCTATTGCTATGGGTCTTGACTGGTGTGTGTTCCAGCAATGTAAGGAAAGGCTTGAGAAATACATGGCGGGGGGAACTATTCATTGAATACCTCGGTAGTCTCTTCGAGAATTATCAGGGGCCATCCGCTGGCTTCGCCTCTCGCGAGGGCCGCACACGCCCTCTTCTCAGGCTGCAGGCCCATTTCGAGAAAAAGATTACGACCCCGGACTGATGGACGACGTGACGGCTGCAAAGTTTGTCATTGAGTTGTACAATGGTGAGTCTCTTCGGCACATCCGCATTCCTTGTCTTCCGACCACGGTTAAGATGGCAAACATGAAGATTCACCGGAAGGTCCAGCCGCGGCGTGGCGAGACTCGCACCTCGAGCGTTCAGATGATGTAGGACAGAATCTCGCGCAGCTGAGGCGAGAGTGGGAGGAGACGCGAAGGCACGTGCGTGAAGAGGGCCGTGAATCCCATCAACACCGACTAGAATCCGTCTTATGGCCACTCAATACAGACAGTTGCATCATCTGTAAGTAAGCGCGAGTGCTACAGGAAAAGCCACCGCCGAAAACGAGGTACAGTCGACACCCTCTTAACCCATATCTCGCTCAGCATACAGATCCGCAAACGGCTAAGCAATGAAGTAACCTTTGCTCTCGGTTTAGAGGGCTATATGGCCTTGATGTAAGCGGTTCTATTAGTACACTTCATGGCGAAATTGTGCGGGCGGCGGAGCTCTGGAGCCTTGCCGAGAAGTTGGATTAAGAGGGTGTCGACTGTACTATGTATATCATCTCGGGGTTTGCGTGCTCACGCCCTTTGCCAGACGATCCAGATTCAACGGCACTGTCGACATTCATCAGATCTGATGCGATACCTATACCGTACGAGGGACGGCTAGCGATAGCAAACTCACCCCTTCCGGTCTTTGCAAGAAGCCCAAAGACGTCAATGTCCTCGTAGGCAACGCGGTCGGTGGTACAGTAAGGCCGCCTCTCGTCATTGGGTTGGTGATCTTCTCCTGGGCCAGGCACAGGGGAAGGGCCGTATGCGTAACGCTTACCAGCCCAGTCTGGTTGATCCCACCGCGAGTGAGCATGGGAGGTTTCAAGTTATAGGAGATTCTATCAAGTGAGAGGCTATGACTGCGCCGTAGCTCTGTGTGCTAGTGAGTCCTCGGGCCGTCTCACATATACAGTGCAGACTCACACTTGTGTGTAGAGCACGGACGGCCCGAGTATGCACCTGTGCCTTGTAGTTTCTATGCATATAGTCATCTGAACCTCTTACGCATATTCTGCGCCTGGAGTGTGCTTGTCGTGAACCGGCCGCGCTGTCGGCACGAACTCAGCTCATCAGGGGATTCCGGGGCTATAGCGCGCTGAGAGGGGAGAGAGGTCGGGTGAGACGCAACATTTTTGGGTCCCGCTCGGGTCCGGATTCTATATGATGTTCCTCACTAGATGGTTCCTTAATAATGAGTTTCGCTGAATCTGATGCTGGACTCTACTGGACTGTGTAGTGATCGTAGCATTGTTCTTCATCTATGAAGTTCATTGTATATAATCTGTGTAGAGACTAATCACTGAATAAGTGCTCAATGATCCATAATATTGCGTGTTGCGCATTTATGAAACGCGCCTTGATCCTAGCTACTCGATGCAGCCTCCCACTGACGCCCCTTCCCTCGTACGACTTTTCATTTCATTACATTACATGATCTTCGCGTCGTCGACTACTGATCGTCCCATCGCCCTAGCCATGTCCAGGCTCGGATTCGAGTTGAGCGGCAGCAATGAGGCGACGGCGAAGGCTCCCATGAGAGAATTTTCAATTTTGAGGGCGCGATGCCAGTGGAAGTTCTTCCCAGCGTGCCTTGATTGCCGGCATGGCTCGTTGCTTAAATGGAGTTCTCCCACTGACGCGTCTTGTCCGGACGCCGGAAAAACGCGACGCTGCACTCGCACCACGCGTCGACAGGACCCCTGACAATAGTAGGCGAAGCCTCAGCACAAAACCGGACAGATTTGGGTCGCCGGACCCCCCCTCTGCCTCTGCGATTTCGGACAAAACCACCTAGATTTAGGCATCACCTTGTGAAGATTACCCGGACAGAAGGGGCGGCCGGAGAGGAGGCTTGTGCGTCGTCCGGACACTCGGCCACCTGGCCAACCGCTGGCCGAGGAGATGGATCCGGGCCGGGAGTTCAATACTCGGCCATTAGGAGACTACTATCTCTATAGTAAAGAAGCACGGTTCCCTTTTCAAGAAAGCTTGCCTGTTTTGGTAACCTTCTCGCTTCTGACTCTCCTTCGCCCTCTCTCAGCATCGCATCCCGGTAAGCAAGCTCATCTCAAGATTAGGATGCCTAGAGCAAAGACCTGAGATGTAGTATAGGGGGATATTGCCCGTTTGTTGGTCGCAACTAACGCGTCTATGTGCCCAGACTGGGCGCTTCTTCAGAGTGAAAAACAGGCGCATGGCTCTCCGCATGAATTATATTTGAGACGGTATCTTAGCCATTACTTCAAGTTGCTTATAGGGCTTCTAATGGTCTATTGGTTGCCTGCCACGCCCGACAATTCACCTAAGCTTACCGCAAGGTCTCTAGCACCCTTGCGGGCGCTCAAATATGACCGCTCAAGTGCTGAGGTTTATCCGCACCACCGACGCGTCGTGAGTCGCGACCATCGCGCCCTCCGTCGCCGCTGCGTCGGCCGTCGTCAGAAACCCAAACCCGGCGGCAATGACGATAATGACGACGACAATTGGCCAGTGTCTTGGACCCCGCCCCCTGGCGAGTTTCTGGGGGCTTTGGCTGCAACATGATAATATCCACTTCACCTCCTCGGTTGTGCGTGCAAAATTCCGTGAAAGCCCTCCCTATCTCATGGTAGCTATGACGGGAGACATTCCAGGCGATGCTGAGGCCCATAGGACCAGACAACGCCATAGGGTGAGAGCTTTATGCTCCGAGACGGCAGCCGCGACGACAAAGGGCGCAAAGACAGGCTACTGAGACAACTGAAGTTGTAACAGCTCCTTTCTTGCCTCTCCCCAGCCATTCGCATTCCACGCGCTTCTGAGAGAAAAATTGTGCGTGACGGAGGCACGGGAATCTGCTAGTTATCATTATGGCAGTCTACTTATATATTGCACCTTCTAACTCGGAGGATAGAGTAGTTTGGCTGGTGCGGCTTAAAATTTGTTGTTGTTGCTCTCAAAACCCTTGTCTAGCCCGGTGCCTTTGCTAGCTCACGGCTGATATCACATGTACTAGTAGCCTATGGTATCCTGCCACAATTTGCAGCCAAAGCCTGGAATGAAAATTCTAGCATAGCTGCGCGCGAAATGGACGAAAGTCTGCCTGTATGGAGCCTCCGCGGCCGGAACGGACAATTACAGGTGGATGAGCACCTTCTGCGAATGCCCGGACAAAAGCGCGGGGTAGGGCCGGCATGCCTCCGCAATTCCGGACAAAATCCGTTAACCCTGTCCGGACAATTTTGCCAAAATTCGACCCGACCTGCAGAGGGTTCCCCTACCATTGTCAGGGGTCCTGCGTCGACGCGTTTTAATTCGCCGGGGACGCGTCGACCGAGGGCGCGACCGCGATCGATGATGCTCGGGAGAATGGCTTTGCACTCGTTGGGGGCTGCGGTGGCGGTGCTGAAAGCTTATGTACGCGTACCGAGCCGCAGCGCTCCGAGCTGCATTCTATGGCTGTCAGAGACAACCGTCTGACCGCGGGTCCACAGGCGGGTCTTCTTGCAGACAGCGTTGGCGAGATGCTGTATCGGAGCGAGAGGTAATCATATGCATGTATGGCAGGCCGCGCGCCCGCGCAGGGCGATCGCCAGGAAAGGGGACGAAGAAGCTTGGCGCAAGCGAGGGCGCCGAGATCGCGTCCGTGCCATGCGGATCTCAGGATCGGCGTTCCTTCCCCCAACGCGTTTGTGTGTACCATGCGGTCGTGCGAGAACCTCGTCTTTTTTCCACCGGCCAAGCGAGACAAAGATGTGCCGGGGGCTAGAGGGAAGAGTCTGAGTGGGAGAGGGAAGGTGTCGCTAGTGCAGAAGGCAAGGGAATGAGCGGGGCGGAAGGAGGGAGCTAGTCATAGCTACTGACGAAACGGAGGTCATGGGAGGCGTGCAAGGGAGAGCAGTGGCGCAACGCGATCGGGACGACATTGCACTTACGGGCTCGCGGAGCCATCGTCTGTCCCAATCAGGGCAAGGCCGGTCCCGGAATGGCAAACTGTATTTTCGCGCCTGCGGGGTATGTCATGTGTTGCCCGTTTTCGAGAACACAAAATCCAGCCATGTTCTCCCATCCGCGCCTTATAACCCTCGCACGCCGCCCCTCCAGCCCCGGTCGCGTCTCCTGCTCCCCTCGCCCTCCCCCCTGCCGCTGCTGCGCACCGTTCCCGCCGCTAGTGCCGTATTTCCACGAGTCACCATGGTCGCAGCATCTGCTACTCCCCTCAAGGTCCCGCGCCTCGTCGCGCTCGCGCTCACCTTTGTATTTGGCGTCGTTGGCTTTGCGCTCGGCATCAACGCGCTCGTCAAGTCCAACAACCAGAAGGACCTCGTCAAGCAGCAGGCAGCTCCGCTAGGCGCGACAGTCACCATTGACACCGATGACGTCTTCGATGTAGGATGCGTCGTAACCGCCGTTTGCGCGGCACTCGCGGTCGTCTCCCTCGCCTCCCTTGTATTCCTCCTCTTCACCCGGTCGACGCGGACTCTCACCCTCGAGGGCCTCCTCCTGTCGTTCCTGACGATCTGGTTGTTTGCCTCGCTTATTCCGATGACGGACTTCGTCGCAAACAGGCAGGCGAAGGTCACCGCGTTCATCGGAGCCGTCCCGGTCCCGGATTCCCTTATCCAGACGGTCCAGCAGGAGCTTGGCGTGTCTTCGGTGTACAACCAGATTGGTTACTGTGAGTCGCTTTCTTGTCGTCTTCTTTGGCGCGATGCTAACCATCGTGGCGCGCTACAGTGAAGAACGCCGTCATCCTCCCCTGGTTCGCCTTCCTTTTCGGCGCGATCTCGAGCGTACTTTCGCTTGCCGCCGCTCGCCGCGCTCGTTACGCCCCCGCTACTGGTGCTGCGGCCCCCGCGGCGGCCTCGGAGCCCGCGCCCAGCTACAAGGAAAAGGGTGATGCCAACGTCGAGCAGGTCCAGGTCTGAAGCGAGCGATACCGAGATCACGCAGGTCAGTTCACCCTGCGTCACTGTCGGCGCTGCGTAGCGTAGAAGCTGACGCTAGTCTAGATGATTGAACATACCCATATCCCCGAGACGTTTGTGATCACACCATACAAACTCTCCCATTTCGCCACGACGTTTATCTTACGACTCCACGGTCCACGGTCATGAACCTAATGTCATTCAGTAGTAGCACCTACCATCAACGATGTAGCATCCCCGGTCCCGATAGTTGTAATCACATACAGTTCTGATGCGAAAAGCCTCTTGCACGTTGATGTATTGCCCCGGACGTAAGGCGTCGTTCAGGGTGTGCTTCATGATCCTGGTGAGTATGAATGTGCGTCACGGCCGTTGGCGCCTTAGTCTCCCGTAGGCAGACGACCGATGGGCTCTATTGAATGAGAGGGGGACGAGCACAACGGACTTGGCGCCTGGTAGTATCTGTCGGGATTGCCAAGGTGTTGTTCTTCTGCCTCCTTTTCACGATGACGTGTGTATACATATGGTCACCTTGCCAAGTGACGGAAACAAACCTGCATATGAGTCGCGGGACGACTTGGGGACCCCTGCTGTGCATAGCATGAGCACACATCCCGCGATGAAACACGTCACGGTGGCGATTCGGTTCGTCCATATCCCGAGAACACAGCTCAGATGGGGTCTTGTGTATGTGCCTAGGGTCAAGAGGACCACGTACAGTTGCGCTCACTTGCATCTCGATGGTGGATTGGACGAACTGTGCTCGTCTCGGTGTGCATGAGCGACTGCGGAGGTGAATGGGACGTAATTAATATCACGTGTCGCTCACGTTTGACGTAAGCGCCCTAGACTCGTCAGCGTTACGTTGATCATCGGCTCGTTCAACTGGCACTGTCTACTTCGACTTCACAGGGTGCACTTGCATGGTTCTGTCATACTTCGGGGCTGTGATCGCCAACAATATGCGAATGATAATGAAGCAGCTGGGCTTGCGGCTTCCGTATCAAGGGGCCGTCGTTGCTAGTCTGCATATGCTGTAAATGTCTCGCTAATTGTCTTTGGGCGTAGACCTGCCGCGAGTAGTACGCACTGGTGCTAGGACCAGAGGGGTTCGTCTTTCTCCGCTTATTAGATCTGGCAATAACCATTTATTGCGTCCCCCAGGTACTGCGGGTCGTTCAGGTCAAGCTGATGGGCTCAGGCTGCGTCTTGCTCTTCAACACCTGTTGCCAGTTAGCACCGGCGCGGTCCATGATATCCCTCACCTTGGGCCGTCTTTCAAACTTGACAGTATGCTACTGCCGAGTGGCGTACAGCACAGCATCACAATGCTTGTGTCCGACATTGCCGGTCGCATGGGAGACCTAGACATCCTGGCGATCAATTGCGACGCTTGCCGTAGGTCAAACAAGCGACGCTGGCATGTTTTTCAAAGCCATGGGATGATTTTTTTTTGGCTTGGCCGTGTGGATACGTCAAAGCGCACCTAAATCAGTCATGGCCCGTCCAGTCAAAGCGTTGTGGGCTGCTGAGGGTGTATATATGTGTCGCCTGAAGACATCTGTTCTCCAGTCCGCTGCTTCTTCCTAACGCTCTTCCTCCCGGATCCCCTCTACCAGACCCCGAACGTGCGTAAACTAAGCACATCCTGCGATTCGACTGTGCTGATATTTCTGCGACGGTTTAGCTCATTTGTGCAAAATGCATCTGAACGGCCAACAATCAGCCGTGCAACGCTGTCTCAGGATCAGCGAAATATCAGGAGAGATCTGTGAGATATTGTGTGTCAGCGGACATGGTCTCGCGGCTCTCGCTCGACTTGCTCAGACGTGCAAATTCTTGCACGAGACCGCCGTTCCCGTGCTTTGGAGGCAAATGAGAGGTCTGAAACCTCTCCTCAAGCTCTTTCCTGAGGGCACGTGGACGGAAGAGCACACTGGCTTCGTACGTCTTGGCTTTTACCAACTACCACGCCCACAGTTTTGTCCTCTAACCGTTCCCCTTAGCGCTTCACCAACCCAGCCGCGCTTGACTGGACGCGATTCCAACATTACGCACACTCCGTACGATGCCTCGTCTGGCGGCAGGACCACACGGACATTCCAATCGAGACCCTTGCCGCCTTGTCTCTCCATCGCCCGCGTAGCGAACCACTCCTCCCTCAGTTGTGTTCCCTCATGTGGCATGACAGTCGGGAGGATTATGCGGCGTTCATACATATGTTCCTCACGCCGAGCATCCGCGAGATGCGTATCAACACCGTTCTCCTGGACCCCGCCGCTACCGCTGCACTCTTCGAGCACGCGAGGCATGCGTGTAACAATGTCGAGGTGCTCGAGCTGCATGCAGGAATTTCTCGCACTCTCCGTCCGCTCCACCCTGTTGCCGACGACGCGCTGGCGAAGTACCTCCGTTCCCTCACCAGCTTGCAAGAGTACCATGGGGTCATTATCCTCTCCGCCAAATGCGTGGAGGCCTTGGGCACGCGGCCGAATCTGCGCTTGGTCCAGGAGCTGTATGCCCTGCCGGAAGAGCTGGAAGCCGCCACCGCAGCAGCGACTTCGCTGTTGGCCACAGGAGAGTGGTTCAAGTCGGTCGAGCTGCTCGTTCTGAGACTCTCTAGATTCAGCGCGAGCAGCCAAGCCTTCCTTGCAACCATACAGAGCCCCACTGTATCCGAAGTGTTCATCTCTGTCGTGCACGGGCCTGCGGACACGTCGACGCTCCAAGAGCACATGCAGGTCTTCACAAGTGCTCCTTTCCGGCACTCGCTGCGCACCGTTCGCGTCGAGTTCGGCTACGACCTCATCTGGTACGACGATCCTGCCTATCTGTCCGTCATGCACGCCAGGACCGTTCTCCGTCCCCTGCTCGACCTCCAGCAACTCGACACGCTCATCTTCAGGACACCGCGCTGGGACCTCGACCCCGCGACGCTCCGCGACATATCCGACGCCTGGCCCATGCTTAAGACGTTCTCCGTCGCCGGTGGCTTCCGGATCTGCGAGCACGAGGAGTCGAAGACGAACGGCCAGTGCGTGACGCTACTGGACCTCGTGCCCCTCGCGCGCAAGTGCCCGGACCTTCTCTCGCTCGAGCTGCACCTGTGTGCGCTGGAGGTGCCCACGATCGACGACGCGGAGGTGCAGCACCTGCTCGGGCCGGGGCCGTCACGCTGCGGCCTGGACGCCCTCCGGGTGTTCCATGGGCCGATTCGGCTGGAGGATGCGGACGCGGTAGCCAAGTTCTTGAAGAGGCTCTTCCCGAAGCTTCAAAGAGTCGATTATGGATCTTGTGTGGAGGAAGACGAGGAAGATGAAGACGATGATGTGTTGGATCTCCCATTGCGTACGGGCTATCACGAATCTGCAGGCTGGGAGGAAGTGCAGCGGTTGCTACAAGACTACCAGATGCCCGCGCAGGCCACGGGGCAAACATGAGCGGCGACGGTTCAGCAGTTGCCCTTCTCGATGAAGTACCGGTTTTTGGACATGGGTCTCGGTGGGATTTTGATGGTGTCTCTTTCGGCTGCGATACTATAGCCTACGATGCTATGTGACCCTGACGATGTACAACATACTTATCTACTCCCCATCATGCCTCTACTTTCGTCTTCATAACCACACTCTTAGTATGCCCTTGAAGATCATTTTCTATGCATGTCTTGTGAATGTATTCCTTCAGCTCTGAACGGTACCTCTATGACGGTTCCATTACATGCAATCTTCTATATGGTTTCAAAACCAAGTCTCCATCCGGCGTGTCACAACAAGGGTATTCCTTTGAGCGGTTGAGTTTGAGCATCCCACGGCGGCGCACTGTGTACTAGTACCCGAGTATATGTATTTTAGCAGCGATAGTCACGGTGGATGCAACTTGGCGCAGTGCGTGAGCGCTTGAGCGCCCGAGTGCGAGCGCGCTACTACTGTGATTAGCCCTTCCATCATCTCAACTACCTTCACCTTCCTTTGGCTGATGGCGAGCTTGCATGGTACGATTATCCTGATGAAATCTCCGCGTTGCGGCTATGAATAGATTGAACATAGCGGCCTCCACGCCAATGGATGACGTGGCAGTCCGAAAGTTCCAGTCTCGCTAGTAGCTTCAAAAACCCTCTTCCAAGTTGCGTGGGCACTGGCAGGCGCTGTCATAATCGCAATTAGTGAACGGTATTGTACGCCCTGAAAGCAACTCTTCTTATTTCTAGACCTATCACGACAACCATCGGCTCATCCGCATATAACAGGGATCAAAGGCCCTCGAGCAAAGCCAATGGTATATACCCTTTGCTGAGCGCCGCTACCATGTCCTGCTCTCCTGTGCCTTGGACTTCCTCAACCTCTCAGATATAGCCTGCGCCTTCCAATTATAAGCGCTATTGGATCCTATTGTCCAATGGCGCTTGGAAGCGCTTTCTAATGTTTGTGACATGCACGACGCCACCCGCATATATGAGGCCCGCGCTTATGGGCACCGCAGTCGATGGCCACGAGGCTCACAGCAAGTCCAACGAAGCGGTGATCTCCTCTATGCCCGCGTTCAGCGCATAGACCTGCAGAGCCCAAGCACACACAATGCGTATGCACTAGTGGAGATTCATAAATATGGCGCCTGTGGACGTTCGTACTACGGTCCGAGCTCCTGCCTATCGTTCTTCCTCCTCCGTCGGTGCCTCCGGTGCCAGATCATTGACGTATGTTTGTCATTGTGCACACTTCGCCGTAGACTGGTGCTCACAACCTGGCACCGTCGCAGCCTCCCCCAGCGTAATGCCCCGCATGCAACACCAATCAGCCGCGCAACACGGCCTCCTGATCAGCGAGATCGTTGGCGAAATCTGTGAGGTCCTGTACACGAACGGTCAGCTCAAGGCCCTCGCTCGACTCTCTCAGACTTCCAAACCTCTCCATGAAGCGGTCGTACCCGTCCTGTGGAGACACATTGAGGGTCTCAAGCCGCTTCTCAAGCTTCTTCCTCAAGATATATGGGCTGAGATACAGTCCCCGGACGGGCTGACCACCTTCGTGAGCTGTCCCCGCACCCATCAACCCAATATTCAACTGCTGACCATTTCCTCTAGCATATCACCAACCCGGACGCACTCGACTGGACGCGGTACAAACATTACGCCCCTTTCATACGGTCCCTCCGCTGGTTGAGTTCAGACACCATCTCGCCCGAGGCCCTCGCCGCTGTGTCCCTTCACAGCCCATATGGGAATGCGCTCCTCCCGTATCTTTCCAAGCTTACCTGGGTTGACTCCCGGGATTACTGCATGGCGTTTGCTCGCATATTCTTGGCGCCGAGCATCCGTGAATTGGACCTCACGGTTCCAGATGACCATGCGCCGGTGGCCACCGCTGCGTTCTTCAAGCACGCGAGGCAAGTGTGCAGGGAAGTCGAGGTACTCAAGCTGAACTCGCGCTGTTACACGAGCACAGCCCAGTGCGTCAGATTTCCGCACGAGGAGGACGTGTCTCTCAGCCTGGCAAACTGGCTTCGCGTCCTGACCAACCTGCGGGAATTCGTCGGACACCCTTACATCTCTGCGAGATGTGTGTGGGCTTTGGGCGCGCTCCCGAATCTGTTGGCCGTGGAATTGAAGATTTCGCAGCGGCAGGTGGATGCCATCGCCGCGCCATTAACCTCCCCGTCGGCCACAGGAAGAAGCTGGTTCAAGTCTGTCGTGAAGCTCAATCTATGCTTCAAACAACTTAACGGTAGTAGCCAGGTGTTCCTTGCCGCCGTGCAGAGTACCACTCTCCGCCGCCTATTGCTCCATGTCGACTCCCAATTGGATCCAGCGGTAGTCAAGACGCATATGCAAGCCTGCGCAAGCGCCGCATACCAGCACTCGTTATGTTCCGTCGGATTTTACGTGCCCCTAGGGGACATACGCCATCCGTCACCCGCTCTCCCCATAAAGACCATCCTCGGTCCGCTTTTCGCCCTCCGACAGATCACCAACGTCGTCGTACTCGTGCCCCACTTCAACCTCGACGGCGACACGCTCCGCGCGATGTCTGAGGCCTGGCCCGCGCTCAAGACACTTAACATTCTCCGCAGTTACTGCCAGAGCGAGAGGTCTGAGTGGAACAGCCAGTATGTGGCACTCCGCGATCTCGTGCATCTCGCGCGCAATTGTCCGGGCCTCCAAGGGTTCGGGTTGCATGTAGACGCGACGGATGCGCCAACGGCCGACGACGCGGAGATGCAACGCCTGCTCCCGGTGCCGTCACGCTGCAAGTTGTTCTTTATGAAACTTCCCCATGCGCCGATCGAGGATCCGGTCTCGGTAGGGCGATTCTTGAGTAGGCTTTTCCCGGAACTGAGGATGATCGCTGGTTGCTCTGGTAGACCAATGATAGGAGCCTGGGAGAAGGTGACGCAGGTGTTAAGTGAGGAGAGTCGCGCACAGGTTCCTACTAGGCAGGTAGAAGGAGCCGTTTAGGGCTGTAGTTTTCTGTGTTCCTCTTTCATCCGCAATATCAGCGAACCTGTACCCAACTGGGCTTCTGGTGTCATTGCTAAGCGCTACGTGATTGCGTCACCCCGACTTCAGTGGACGAGCCTTTGTGATTTCAATCGCGACATGTTTGCCATACGCGCGTGTCTTGCGTTCGGCCCCCGTCCACACAGCCTTGTCTTAGTGAGCTCTGTCAATTGGACCCCAATTGAGCCTCGAGTGAAGTTTGCAATTGAACATAAATGCCGCTAAATAGTATGTAGCACTGGCAGCACTGCATCGTCATAGGCAGATCTCGATTGGGCGGGACGCAGATCGCCATGATCGATGAGCAGCTCTCCCCAATCCGCCTCAAACCATGGCCGACCACCGTACGTGACTTGCCTCCTCAACGCCTCCAGCTATTCATCCTCGTATCTCTATCGACTCCGGCGCATCGCACGTTCTTCGCAGCGCTCATCCACAATTGATCACAATTAACGCCCCACCAATTCGACCACATATAAAACGCGACCTGTAACCCCGCATTCGACCCCCTTCCGACACTCATACGCATCGCACGTCGTTCAAGCACCCACATACAAGGAGCTATCATGGCCGCCGTGTTCAAGATCATTCCGACAACGCAGAAGTACGACTGGGGAAAGATCGGCCTTTCCTCCAAGGTCGCTCAGTACGCTGTGGCATGCAAGCTCCCCGACTTCACGCTCGACGCGAACGCGCCTTACGCCGAAGTAAGCACCCCTGCCTCTCCTCGTACCCTTTCACGCCAGTAGATCACTGACGTGACAGACCTAATGCTACTGTAGCTTTGGATGGGCACACACCACACCTCGCCATCGCGCCTCCTCAGTGGGGAGAAGCTCTCTGAGCACCTCGCCGCGCACCCGGAGCTCATGGGTGCGCGCGTCGCCGAGCGGTTCAAGGATGCCGGCGCACAAGAGGGCAACCTACCCTTCCTCTTCAAGGTCCTCGCGATCGAGAAGGCGCTCAGCATCCAGACGCACCCCGACAAGGAGATGGCGGAGCGTCTGCATAAGGAGCGGCCGGACGTGTACAAGGGTGCGCTTCCCCGCCCTCGCTCGCCCGAATATGAGATATAGCTGACTCGAATGTGAATATGAACACGTAGACTCAAACCACAAGCCCGAGATGGCGCTCGCGCTGACGCCTTTCCAGGCGATGTGCGGCTTCGTGCCCCTTGCGCAGCTCGCCGCACGCCTCCGCGCTGCCCCCGAATTCGCCGCACTCGTCCCCTCCACCATCTCCTCGCAATTCTTCTCCGTCGTCGCAGACGCGTCCGTTGACCCGACAGGCCCGCAGGCGAAGGCAGCGCTCAAGAACGTGTTCGCGGCGGTCATGACCGCGGACGCCGCGCTCTTCCAGCCGCAGCTCGAGAACCTGGTGAAGCGGTACGAGGCGGGGGACGTGCATGACGCGGAGAAAGACGTGCGCGAGCTCGTGCTGAGGCTGCATAGCCAGTTCCCGGGCGACATTGGCGTGTTCTGCGCGTTCATGCTTAATCACCTTACGCTGAACCCTGGTGAGGCGATCTTCCTCGCCGCGGGCGAGCCGCACGCGTACGTCTCAGGCGGTAAGCATTCTATTCCCTCGTTCAGAGGTTTTTTCCGGGAGGAAGTTTTGGGTTGCTGACACACGCATCCCGCTGCACGCCGATAACAGACATCGTCGAATGCATGGCAACGTCCGACAACGTCATCCGCGCCGGACTCACGCCCAAGCTGCGCGACGTCCCCAACCTCGTCGCAGGGCTCACGTACAACGCCGCGTCCGCGTCGAAGCACCTCGTCTCCCCTCGCCCATTCTCTGACCTCGGTAACTCGGCAGCAGCGGCCGTGACGCACAGCACGCTGTACGACCCCCCAATCCCCGAGTTCGCGGTCGTGCGCGCGGCGCTCCCCATGGCGGCGCGTGAGACGCACCGGCCTGTGGACGGGCCGAGTATCGCGATCGTCACGGAGGGGCGCGGGGCGGTAAGTTGGGGTGCGCAGGGGGAGAGGCTGGAGGTCGCGGAGGGAGAGGTGTTCTTTGTGGGCGCTGGGGTCGGGCTGGAGATCGAGGCGGCGCAGAGGGAGGGATTGGTCATCCATCGCGCGTTCGTCGAGGCGAAGTGAGTTCGGAAGAGTGCGAAGGCAGCCAGAAATAAGCTGGAAGAAGAACAGCGAAGGACAGCTGGGTGGGATGCGATCCGATTGGAACTCGGAGCGGGTCGCGGGATGTTGTCAGGTGCGAGAAGGAAAGAAGGAAGATCGAGCAGGACGCTTGCCAGGGTGCGTTTCCGCGTGCGGGTGCGGTCGGTTTGATAGCGCTGGCTTGCTTGCAGTACTGTTGGGCGGGATGCAGATGGCTGGCCAGGAAGTTAATTTCACTCGGGGTCGAAGATGTGGCAGATACGCATGAAACTGGTTCGTGCCGCAGGGATGTACGATACGATTACAGTATGGCAGAAGTGCGATGTATGAGATGCCTCGAGGCTCGAGCGTATGGGTACCGGTACCGCGTGGGTGGGATAATAGTAGTAGTGATGCCATTTGGTGCGGTCTATCGTGCTTCCTGCTCGAGTCCTTCGTCACTGGCAGGAAGCATCGGTCGAGCGACCGCGGTCGGGATATGCATCAGTATTCCACGCATAGCCGCTGAGGTCGCGGGTTGATATGTGCATCCATGATATTGCCGACATTGACACAGAAGAGTTGGAAAACCCTGGAGAAGAGCACAGCCGTGCACGAGAACGCACAAGAACAAGACTTCTGACTTTGCACATCATGCGGCTGAGGAAACGTCAACGTAACTACAGGACAAAATGGCCTGAAGAAGAGCGTACTCGCGATGCCAACTGTCGGGTCGCCATTGCCACGAGCCTTAGGACCAGCACCGGTACCGTAACGTCAGGAACCAGTACAGCCTCAAGCTCGATGCGTGCACGTATACGTATATGACATCACGATTCCGCTGCAGTAGATGCGGATGGAGGGATGGATCTTTGCAAAATCAACGTTCAGTATAATCAACGTTCGAACGTTCGTCGCGGAGTGCCCCAGAGGACATGTACAGCTGCGCACCATCATGTATGCGCTTCTCAGGCATCATGAACGCCGGGCACGGGATATTTGCCGTGAGCATATAGTATGTCAATATGGCATTCGTCGACGTCGCAAGGCACGGTGCCTGTTCAAACGTTCAAGCTGGAAGCTGGGAGGCCTTGCAGGGCCTTGCTTCAAATTGGGATGATACGCTCGGGGACTAGGCAAGTCGAGATGCGGGACGCATGGATATCAAACTATCTTGCGTTGTACTTCTTGAAGCTTCAGCCTTCAGGTTCTATCTTTCATCTGTGAACCTTGCACAACTTAAGGTACGCACGTCAATGAGGCATGGGTTTGTGTTCGGCCACCATAAAAGGAAGAGCGTTCATGCGGACGATATGCATGCCCAGTTGAAGGCACCTGATGAGTGCTCCTATGTTTGCGTGGTGGTGAATCGTGGTATGCCCGTAACAGGCGTCGAACATGATGAGCGGGATGGATGTCTGAGGAACCAGGATCCGGACCCGGACTTACTGTGCGAGAAGCCGCACTTGCGATCGTGGCGGCGTTGATATCTGGTGGAGAACGTGCAATCGACGTCGGACGTAGCATGATATCCAGTACAGCACAAAGTGCTGTATCGTACATGATATTGATCCCACCGTCCATGACCCGACACCAGCGCGGGCCATTGGTCATACGATACGATCCTATTTACCCCCGAGCGGGTCATTTACGCCCACGAGCGACGAATTTGTGCTGTCTTCGGACTTCCCAGGATTGCATCAACAGATGGAGACGCACCTTGGACGCGCCGGAGAGCCTCAATCACTGACCCTGCATGTAAGCGTTGTAATGCCCATTCAGTCAAGGCGTCTCGTGCGGCGCCGGTGCGGACGAGGTGGTGCACAGTACACACAGCCCCCACGGAGGTACCCAGGCCCGTCCCCAGCAAGCTGCGAGCTTCCAAAGCTTGTATGCTTCGTGCCTTGTTCTCTCTGGTCCGCAGCGGCTACGTTCCGTCGACGCTCGCACTGCGCCCCGCTCCGATGAGAACGCGGAGGACATCAAACCCAACGGCGCGAAGGTCAAGAGAGAGACTGAGAACCTAGGAAAAGTGGGTGCCAGGGTATGTCATGGGCGGTGAGCGGTGTGGGGAAAGGAGGAGGAAAGCCGGATCCATGGCCATGGGCGGTGTGCCACAGACTGGACCCGGACACGATCGCACCAGCCTCCGCCGCCTGCGCAAGCCTCAAGGACTCCGAGCTGGCCAATCGGGGAAGGCAATTCGATCGAACCCCTCTGGCGCCTGGGGCACGCGGGAGAGAGGAACCGTGGCGGTCGCCGGTCGGTTGTCTGGTCGTGTTCCTTGGCCTCAAGCACAAGATCCTCCCATCGCTCTTCCAGATATCTTAATCTACGCGGACGAGCGCATACATATATAATTACGACACGCATCTTCATGAATCCTGGTGCGACTTCCTTCCGGCACCTGCTGTTCGCCTGTTGCCTCCCGTTCATCCGCAACGTCGTCCTACTGTCAGCCGCGCCGACACAGTGCATCCGTGTATCGGCCCAAGCAAGGAATGTCAGCCCACTGCTAGCAAATTTTTCCTTTTCTTCCGTGACGCTTCGGATTCGCCGCACCTGTCAGCGCAGGAGGTGTATAGTCTCTTCCTCTTCCGATTAGCTCAGCCCGCGGCCGGCTCTCCCCAATCGAAAGGCTACCTGCTTTCCCTGTGGAGCCGCCCCAGCCTAAGCACAAGTCCGAGCCCAAGCTTGCCCAAGCCCAAGCCTCTCTCGGTCCCGGCCCCCTTCCTCCTGCGGTGGCGTTACCTTCCCTCTCGCCGACCTCCACCAGGCTGCCCACCTTCAGGACCTCTCTCGTTTGGCTTGCTCTTCACTGATCTCCGCTCTTGGTTCTCCTCCACGATCTTGTACGACTTCGCCCTCTAGGGCCCATGGCGGTCACTTCGTTTGCCGACGCTCTCCTCCTGGGGGCTTTGCCTGCCATCGAGAAGACTCGGTATGCAGAACGTAAGTCCCAGATATTCACCCTCTCGCAGCACACGATCGTCAAGGTTGGAGAGATCTGTACCTGACGGCTTGTTTATCCTCGTGGCGCATGCCATGCAGTGTCCAGCACGGTCATCATTCTCTTTGATCACAGTGAGTGCTCTTCACATCATCTCTCCATGCCACCAACGGCGCTCTGAACGCTGTTTGACCTGGTGCAGTCATCACGCTTGATCAAGAAGTGAGTCCCCTTCTGTCATCCCACATGGAAAGCTGGTTCCTGGTACGACTGACAGCGTCTTTTCGCAGATAAACCTCATATGGGTACGCTGTTTTGTGGATATGCAGCAGGAAGCAGGGCTCAACGAAACCTGGCATTGTAGCATTCACATTGGTCTCTGGGAAAGGTTCTCTTCCTTTTGGTACGCACTCTTCCTACCACATTTCCATGCTCTATCCTCACCTTTCGACAGAATCGATATTATGCCCTCTGCATAGTGATGTACGTCCACTCCATACGTCCAGCTATGCACGTTGCTCATCTCCCCTTCCTCCGTAGCTTCAACAACTATGGTTAGCATCCGGAGCGATCCTCCTCGCACGAGCCAAGCAGCTGATATCCCATGTAGCGCTATTCAACAACAATAACCTCACAGACTCGGTAAGTATCCGTACCTCACTGTAGACATCTATATCACATGAACTAATCCCTCTTGTAGTTGTATGTGTCCCTCCGCATTTCCCCACCCCTGAAGTCCCCACTCACAGGCACTCGTCCCTAGCTGTCTATCATGGTTTAAATGGCAAGGATGGACCGGCGTCATAACCTTCGTCATCGCCGAACGTGAGTCTTCCCCGCCCCCACTAAAGTCCACCTCGCCGTCGATCCTCGGCTAGTTCTCACATTCTGCGCTCCCCGCACACAGTCATCCTCCAGCTGCGCCTATACGCCCTCTACTTCCGCGACAGGCGCGTCCTCGCGTGCATGGTGTCCGTCTGCCTCGGCGCGGCAGCCAGCTCGGCGTATGTCATGGGCTCCGGGCTCTCCCACATCACCTGTACGTCTTCCTCCCTTTTCCGCTTGACATTTCGAGCCCTACACCAGGAATAAATGTGCTAATTCATGACTCGCGGCGCACACAGCGGTCGCGGTGACGCTCCCGCATACGCGCTCGACGGTGTGCGTGCCGAGTGGGCTGCCGGGGAACTTTTACGCGTTCTGGATCCCGATGCTGATTTCGGAGAGCGTCCTGTGCGGGCTTGCGCTCTTCCGCGGCTTCCAGAGCTACCGCCCCGGCTCGAACGTCTTCCAGAGCGGCCGGCGCATCATCGAGATCCTCGTCCGCGACTCGCTCTCCTACTTCGTCATGTACGTCCTGTCTCTTCACCCGCCCTGCCCTTGTACTTGCACTCACGGAGCATCGGTTGCAGCATCTTTGCGACGTACCTCGTCAACGCGATCCTCTTCCTCACGCGGCCCGGCCCCGAAGTCGAGATCCCCATCGGCTTCGCCGTCGCGCTCTCCGTCGTCATGTCCAACCGGCTCTGCCTCAACGTCCGCGGCTACATCCGTGCCGAGCACGCCTCGCTCCTCACCTCCCTTCCTCCGCGTCCTCCTGGTGCTGGGGCGTACCCACACCCGCACGCAAGGAGCGGGAGCGCGGGTCGCGGGTACCCCGGGACGGCGCTCGTGTCGCTCGACGGGTACAGCGGTTCGCGCGCGGGGTACGAAGGCGACTATGACGATGATTACGATGCGGGGTATTGCTACGAGAGCACGGAGGAGCGCTCGTGGGGAGGTGCAGGGGAGAGGGGTGTGGGGGAGGGGACTGTGTCCGTCGTGCACGACGGAGTGCTGAGCGAGCTGGAGATGCGCGAGCTCAGGGCGATGCGCGCGAAGAGCCCGAAGCACTTGCGGACATTGTGAGCTCGCGTCGGCGTCGGTTGTGTCCCTCCTCGCTCCCTCTCTCTCTGCTTTCATTGCTTTGCTTTGCTCCTTTCGTTTCGCTTCTCTCCTGCTCAGTGCGCCCGCACGTCTGCAATGACTGCCCTGGGGCGCGTGTAGGATTCCGTCGAGGTGTATGTTATGGTGTATTATTGGATTTCTATTCCCCTCCTGGCCCTGGCGACATACATTCCCTTTCCTCCTCTTCCGCCTCACTCTCACTCCCCGCTACCCCTCCATACTCCTACATACTCCGAGTCCGCCGCCCAACCCATCCTACATCTCCGCCTTCCCACATCCTCTCCTTCCCCGCTCATCGTCTCCGCCCCCCTACCTCTGCCCCCCAGGTCTCCTCGCCTGATTCTTCCCGTCGTTCGTCGTGCATTACTAGTAATATCGTCTCGCTTCACCTTTGGTTTACGATCGCTGTATCACCCATCACTACACTGTACCCTCGACGCTCGTTCCCTCTGTCCCGTTTCACTCGTCTCTGTAGATCTAGTGTTACGATACCGTTTGGTTACAGCCAAAATAGCAGCTGCATGCTAAACACATGATATCACTCGGGTTGAGAGAACTTAGGGCGGAGTCCAAGCAACTGGTGAGGTTGGGGGAAAGGTACTGGCCAGTCCAGAGTATAGAATAGAGCTAATACTAAGACGTGAGAGCGTACTGAGCTCACTATCTTTCATGGGGAATATATAGAGGAATTATTGTTGTAGAAGCGAACTTCCGACGACGACGACGAAAGCATTCAGGGTACGTCTGATCTCTCATCGTCAGTCCGACCTTCCTAACAAGATTGCATCACAGGTCTGCCAAGATCTAGAGAGTTCACCATAGCTGAGTGGCCAACATCCACGGAAGCTGCTCAGGCTGCACACACTCTCGAAGCCATCAAACGTTCACACGTCGCTCAACCCCCTCTCGCGTACGACAAAGATAGAAAGCTCAGGCTCATACCGCCGTCTATATACGGCTCTCTCCGTGGCGCCATATGTGCTGTCCGTTTCACGGTAATGCACTATGCCCTTCCGGAGAGTCAAAGTTCCACTGGCAAGAAGGACGTCTACGTCGGCGACGTAGCTTCTATTAGTGTCATTCACAGCGACCCCCTTCCCACTACACCCGTCAAGCGCATCTCTCAAGTAGATCCCCTTTCCCCACTGCGAAAAGAAAGCGCACCGCTTAACGGTACTCTCGCGCCACATATTGTATAATTCCTGTAATTAGACAAAAAGCGAATGATGATCTTCCCTCTCTCGTACACCAATTGCCTTGTAAACATGGCTAAAGCGTCAAGCAAGGTTGATGCCGACGCCCACGCGGAGGCGCTTCCCTCGTATGTGGAGGTTATGAGGGCCGGTCGGTCAATTTGCTCCAACTTCGACAATAACAGAGATCAAGCCGCCGTGGAGCAATACAATACACTGAGTTCTCTGCTTCTCTGCCTACATGTTCGCAGCGCGGATCTTCTACTGCCAGGTATCTACATATCCCGAGTCCTCTTTCCACTGTCATGTGGATTTACGAGGAGGCGAGGGCGCGCTTGGTGTTGATGATGTCGACGAACTCGGGCTTGAGCGACGCACCACCGACGAGGAAGCCGTCGACGTCCTTCTGGCTCCCTATCCCCGACCGCACAATCAGCACTTCTCTCCACACACACACACACAAACATAGCAAGGGTAGAAGAAACGCACCGAGCTCCTTCGAGTTCGCAGCGGTGACCGAGCCGCCATAGATGATCCGCACGCTCTCCGCGACCTCCGGCGCGACCGCGCCCGCGAGGAACGCGCGGATGTCCGCGTGCGCCTCCTGCGCCTGCGCCGCGCTCGCGACCTTGCCGGTGCCGATCGCCCAGACGGGCTCGTACGCGACCACGACCTTGGACCAGTCGTCCTTGGTGAGCGTGTCGACGACGGGCTTGAGCTGCGCCTCGACGACCTCCTTGGTGCGCGCGGCCTCGCGCTCGGCGAGCGTCTCGCCGACGCAGAGGATGACGCGCAGGCCGGCGTCGATCGCAGCGCGCGTCTTCTCGGCGACGATGCCGGACGTCTCGTGGAAGAGCGTGCGGCGCTCGGAGTGGCCTGTGGGAGATGGGCGGAGGAGGAGGCGGGGTTAGTGAATGGATAGGAAGCAAGGTGCGGCTTGGCGCGGGCTTACCGAGAATAACGTAGGGAACACCCGCATCCACGAGCTGCGCGGGGCTGTTGCACAGAACATATTAGAATGGACACCTATGCACGCATAGGGCCAAGACATACCTAGTCTCGCCGGTGTATGCGCCGGAGGACTTGAAGTAGCAGTTCTGGGCGGCAACCTGGATGTCCTTGCGGAGCAGGTCCTTCAAGGGGATAAGGTAGATCGCAGGGGGCGCGATGACAACCTCTATAGCCTGCATTCAGCGTGCTGCCCGTGATGCGACATCCGCGGGGCTACATACCGACATTGGGGTCGAGATCGGCCTCGTTGAGGACCTTGACGAGCGTCTTCTTCTGCTCCCGCGAGGTGGGGTTCATCTTGAAGTTACCGCCGACGAAGAACTTGCGTGCCATTTTGTCTCTTGTTGTCCGTACGATGAGGAAGAGGAGGTGGTGGTGGTCGATGGGAGAGAACGGAGAGCGAGGTGAGATTCGAAAAGCGGAAGGGCCGAGTGGATCGATTGACTCGCGCCAATCCGCCCTCTGGGTCGATCCCGGTGCCATCTCGATCCTCCTTGATCTTATCTTA
Source organism: Cubamyces sp. BRFM 1775 (assembly GCA_022385745.1). Lineage (NCBI taxonomy): Eukaryota > Fungi > Basidiomycota > Agaricomycetes > Polyporales > Polyporaceae > Cubamyces > Cubamyces sp. BRFM 1775. The sequence continues at coordinate 78,987 of MU278498.1, read as the reverse complement.
TCTTCACGTGTGACGCGACGCGACGCGTATGTGACGAGACGCGTTACCCGAGTGCCCAGAGCGGGGTCCTCCGCCCCCGCCTAACCCGCCTGACCCGCGGCCTAAGGCTACGCGCGACCGTGGTTGCGCCCGGTCAAAGCCTTTGTTTCCTCCCCACCATGTCCTCGGCCGCTGCGAAGCGCAAGAACGACGAAACCGCGGCCGCGGGCCCCTCCAAAAAGCCGCGCGGAAACGCCGCCCAAGCTGCCGCCGTCGCGCTCGTCAACTCTATTCTCGCTAACCCTAAGGAGTACCCTATCTCTGCCAGCGAGGAGGTCGTCCGCAAGTCTCTCGTGACTCTCGCTACCTACGCGCGCAGCCTCGAGCAGCAGCTCGCAACTCCTCCGGCGACGGGCAGTAGTACCCAAGTCGCCAGGCCAGTCAAGTCGCCGGCGGAGCTCGAGGCTGCGGTGGAGAAGATCAGGCGCGCCGCGCAGAGTGGCATCAAGAAGCAGATGAGTGTAAGCATGGGTATATGCGCATATATGCACCAAGAATGACTCACGACTCGTCTGAAGTGGAAGCCCTCGTGCAAGACGGGGTCGGCGAAGTGGTCCTACGATGGCATCTGTCCTGACCCCGAGGTCTTCGGGGCCCTTATGGGTCTTGGAGGTCCACCCACATTCAAGATGAAGAAGTTCAGTGTGGACCAGTTCCAGGACCTCGTTGGGCCGATTGAGGGCTCCGTCAGGTGCGCAGTGCGACCCCTGCCATGTTCTCCTCTCGGCATATTCACTGGTTGAACGTGCGTGAATAATCCAGATACGACACGCTGTACATCACGGGCAAGGACGTCACCGTGCGCTGGTCCGATACGGGAGAATTTAAGTTCAGCGGGACATACGGCAAATGGCAACCCTCCAAGGAGGACTACTGAGCTGGACCTCACATTCTCGTGCTTCCTCTCGCTTTTCGTCAAGTTATAGTGCGGTATAATGCGAACTTCTAATGTAACCTAGATTGCTGCATATAGCTATGGAAATCGTGCGTTTATGGGTCAATGACTACTCACTTAAGGACCGCAGACCAAAGCACAAGGCAGCGTGTCGGGCAAGCGAGACATCCCTTGAGCCAACGAGGTGCGTACAGACATCACACCCCACCTCTAAGACGTTGGCCAGTACTGAATACGTCCCACGTCAGTCATATTGCATTTCGGCCGATGCTTCCTGACAAGTTCAAAATGCAGGAAGCGCGATAGACCACACTGAATGGCATCGATACTACCATTGTCACAGCATCCGTGTGAAATTGTACGCTCGAGACATACCGGATCGTACATCCTCGCGGCACGAACCAGTTTCATGCGTATCTGCCACACCTTTGAGTGAACTTCCTGGGCAGCCATCTGGATCCCACCCAAGATTGCATGCCAAGCAAGCACCCTCGGCTTCTTGCTCAAACCTCCTTGTTTCCTTATTTCCGTCTGGCAACCTCGCAGTATGCGCCAACCCGCTCCAACTCGGAGAACACTCCGCCTAATGCCGTGGCCCTCCTCCGAAATCACTTCCCCTCAACGAACGCCCGATGTATCATCAACCTCTCGCTCTGTCCCGCCTCGATCTCCAGCCCGACTCCAGTACCCACGAAGGACACATCTCCCTCCGCGACCCCCAGACTCTCCCTCTTTGCCCTCCAGCGCACCATCCCTCCGTAACGATCGCAATGCTCGGCCCAGCCACAGGCGCACGCGCCTCACGCGCCGCTGCCGGGAGCGTGGCGCGCATGACCGCAAACTCGGAGATCGGGAGGGCCGTACAGCGTGTTGTGCGTCATTGCTGCTGTCGCGCCCCCACCGGAGAATGAGTGGGGGAAGACGAGGTGCTTCGTTGCGGGCGCGGCGTTGTACATGAGACCGGCGACGAGGTTGTGGACGTCGCGCAACTTGGGGGTGAGCCCGGCGCGGATGACGTTGTCGCATGTTGCCATGCATCCGACGATGTCTGTAGCGGTATGCATGTGTCAGCTACTCAAATCCTTCTCGGAGAACAATCTGAAAACAAGCGGCTGGAGATCTGCCTATGACGATGCGGTGCTACATACTCGCTCGGCATTTATGTTCGAACTCCACTCGAGGCAAAACTTGACAAAGCTCACTGAAACGAAGTCGCGTAGGCGGAGAGCCGATTGATAGAATCACGTTGGGTAGAAGTTCGGCGGTATCGCGAGTGGGAGTTGAACAAATCGTAGCTCATTCTGCCTGCCTAGTACTACGTAGGATCCTGTGCTCGGGCCCGCTCCTCGCGCAACACCTGCGACGCCTCCCCCCAGACACTTGACAGCGGCTGTCGAGACCAACCAACGATCGTCCTCAGATCCGGGAAGAGCCTGTGCAAGAACCGCCCTACCGATACTGGATCCTCGATCGGCGCAACGGGGACCATCAGTTTGTACAACTTGCAGCGTGACGGCACCGGGAGCAGGCGCTGCACCTCCGCGTCGTTGACCGCTGGCGCATTCGTTGCGTCCAAATGCAAGCCGATGTCTTGGAGGTCCGGGCAATTGCGCGCGAGATGCACGAGGTCTCCCAGCGCCACGTATTTGCTGGTTCCCCTAAGATCCTCGGTTTCGTGGAAGCCGTGGAGAATGCTGAGCTTCTTGAGCGCGGGCCAGGCCTCAGACATCGCGCGGAGCGTGTCGCCGTCGAGGTCGAAGTGGGGTACGAGTACGGCGACGTGGGTGATCTGTTGGAGGGCGAAAAGCGGGTTGAGGATGGTCTTGATGGGGAGAGCGGATGACGGATGGTTTGTGTTCTCTAGTACAGGCACGAAATACGTGACGGAACGCAACGAGTGCTTGTATGCGGCGCGTGCACAGACTTGCATATGCTTCCTGGCTACCAATAGATCCGGTGGGAGGTAGACAAAAAGTAATAAGTTGCAGAGAGTGGTACTCTGCACGGCGGCAAGAAATACCTGGCTACTCCCGTCAAGTTGATGAAGCCATAGGTGGAGCGTCACGACAGACTTGAACCAGCTTTTTCCTGCGGCCGACGGAGAGGTTAATGCCGCAGCAATGGCCTCCATCTGCCGCGACGCATTTTCTAAACGCACCGTCCGCAAATTCGGCAGCACGCCCAGGGCCAGAACACAATTAGCAGTGAGGTAAGAGCGCCCTTCGAATGCCCGCAGGTTGGTGAGGGCACGAAGCCACTCTGCCAGCCTAAGAGAAACGTCGTTACTGTGTGGAAATCTGGGGCAGACTTTGCTCGCTTCACAGCACGAGTTGAGATTGAGTACCTCGACGCCCTTGCATACCCGCCTCGCGTACTTGAAGAATGCAGCGGTGGCCTTCGGCGCGTGGTGATCGGGAACAGTGAGATTCAACTCGCGGATGCTCGGGGTCAAGAACATGCGAGCAAACGCCATGCAGCAACCCTGGGAGTCATGCCAGGTAAGCTTGGAAAGACGCGGGAGGAGCGCATTCCCGTATGGGCTGTGAAGGGACACAGCGGCGAGGGCCTCGGGCGAGATGGTGTCTGAACTCAACCAGCGGAGGGACCGTATGAAAGGGGCGTAGTATTTGTACCGCGTCCAGTCGAGTGCGTCAGGGTTGATCAAATACTAGAGGTAATGGTTAGCGGTTGGACATTAGGTTGATGGGAACGGGGACAACTCACGAAGGGGGTCCATCCGTCCGGGCACCGTATCTCGGCCCATGTATCTTGAGGAAGAAGCTTGAGAAGCGGCTTAAAACCCTCGATGTGTCTCCACAGGACGGGTACGACCGTCTCATGGAGAGGTTTGCAAGTCTGAGAGAGCTGAGCGAGGGCCTTGAGCTGGCCGTTGGCGTGCAAGACCTCACAGATTTCGCCAACAATCTCGCTGATCAGGAGACAGTGTTGCGCGGCTGATTGTTGCATGCGGGACATTGCGCTGCGTGGAGCTGCGACTATGCCAGGTTGTGAGCACTACTGCAGGGAAAAGTGGACATAATGACACACGTACGTCAACGATCTGGCAGCCTAGGCAACGGAGACTCGGGCAGAACAAAAGGCAGAAATAACGAACTAAAGTGCAACGTCTACAGGCGCCACATTTATACACTCTCAGGAGCCCGTACGCATTGATTACACGGTCCATGACGGTGGTACGCGCTTGGACGCTGCTAGTAGGAACGTCAACTCCATCGCGAGGCTGAAATTGGCTGAAGCGTTGAAACTTAAGCTTACATAAGGGACTTGCCGGCGCCGGCGCTTTGTTTAATTTGCTGTGACCATGGTGGCGGACGACTACCGTCTCACTCACGGTACGTCCGGACCTCGTACGCGGTTCGCAATGTGCATGTAACAAGCATTCATGGGCTTATCCCCATGATCTCATGGTTATCAGAATCAGCCCGTGATGATTATCAGGGAGGTCCTTTTTGCAATTCTCTCCTCTTGCCTCGAGGCCGGCGTTGACCGGACGGCTGCACAACAACGCGCAGCCGTTGTGGTTTGGCACGCCGCGGTTGCCCAAAGACAAAGCCCAAAGCCAAAGAGTGGCACCAAGAGCGGTCCACTCTGAGATACGCAACCAGGTGTGTGTGCATTGTACTCTATTACCTTGACACTGCTGCCGGTGATTGAGCTTTGTTCATTGAGGACTCTAGCCGGTCTTCTCTACCAGTGGCAATCGTCACCAACTCCCCGGTCTACCTGCGGCTTGGTGAAGCTCGTCCCTTTGACGCAAGCATGGGTTATGACGAGGTTTGCTTCCTATGCGGGATCAGACCGGAAGGCGGTCCCATCTGGTGGTGCAGTGATAGGAAGGCGGAAGCCACGCAAATCTCAAACATGCTGCTGAAGTCAGAGCCCGTGGACCTCCCCCAGGAGGATATCGTCTCGATGCTACTGAAAGTCTTTTCTATTGATAATCTCGACACTGTCGATCCCTACTACAGACAGGCCGTCGACTCTGGCCACGAGAGAGACTGCATCGGAATCGGGCACTTCGGATCGGAGGGCGACTCGGAAGGTTACCGACCTTGCCTCCACCATGGACGTCCACTCCACCCCACGGGAGAAGGCGTGCAGATACGCCGGGTACGCAACTCAGTCGGCGGAGGACTCTTCACAGAACTTGTCGAGTTCCACGGAGGGGAGCGGGTCGTCAATACGCAGGTTGCGACGGAGTGCGACACGAACTTCTACTTCGAAGACGGCTCGTGCAATATCTGGATGCACGTCGCGTGCTGGAGCTATATACAAGAGTGGCTCAATTGCCCGCTCCCACCGCGCATTGGCCGCAGCGGCAGGCCACTGACTTTCGCGGGCGAACTTTACGAGCTGGTAGGCTCTCGCTACGAGCGGCAGGTGGACGCGAAGGCTTCTCTTCCATGCATTGACTATGGTGGTACACTCGGCGCGTACATGGACTACAATCAGTACCAAGACTACATCTTGGGATGTCGCAAAGGTGTAAAGCACCTGGCGAGGGCTCTTCGAGAAGGCTTGCGCGACGAGCAGTTGATTCCCGCCATCCTAAAGGACTGCAATTGGTGGGAGTTCGTCCGGCCTGATATGTGAGTGCGTCCGCCGAGCTCATACCGTCTACATGCTCACAAAGTGAACATTCAGATGGCCTCGCGCATCACATCCAGGGCCCTACGATCCGAATGCAGTGGCGGGCGTGTCAGGTATCGTACCGCAATCGCGAGCCTTGTTGTGCGAACTCCCAAATGAGCTCTTGCCGGAGTTGCTCCAACACTTCTGCCTTCAAGACATCTTCGCCCTCGCGTCGACATGCAAGGATCTGTACACCCGCCTTCTCGACCACAACACGCTGATCTGTGTTGTACGCAATGCCATCGCCAACGTCGCTAGCCCTCTCCACTGGATCACCCCTCTGCGCGAACTTCCTGAGGAGTGGTTGGTCGCGTACGAAGCAATGAGGACATGGATGCCGCCGGGGACGCCTCCTCCTCCCACGTTCGTCGAACTCGAGTTCCCCGAGGACGAAGCTGACGATGAAGACTACATCCCGCCAGATGATGAAGGGTACAGCGATGAAGATCCTTGTCACGAGGAGCAGTCAGAAAGCGACGGCGAATCCGAGGACGACGGAGACTACGGAGAGGAGGCAACAACAGATGAAGACGAAGGCATCATCGCTAGACAGATCGTAGACGTCCCCGTTCCCATCCAGCCCCATCCTTTGGCTGCGCCTCTGCCGCCCCTGCTTCTCTTGGACCCCGCGTTCCCACTCTTGACCTTTCTACGCGCGTATCGAGACTCGGATTCCATGCGTGCGCGTCATCGGAGGTGGGAGCTCATCAAGCAGTTCGACGTGTTGTTCAAGAACTACCGCCGCGACGGATGGGAGCGAGATGACTTCTGTCTCCCAGGCACGACTTGGGTTAGAAGTGATGAACGGGTTTTGAGGTGCCAATGTCGAGAAGCCACTGCGTAGTACTTTTGCTAATCACGTCTGGCTCGCCCCACGGTGGTGTCGGTGCTCGGGCGTTGCCCTCCTGAATGCATCCTCGTCCGCCTCGCGTGTTTCTCGCTCGGGCATGAGCGCCGCCCCGCTACACCCGTCCCCATGCAGCCTCATCCTCTCACCGCGTTCCTAACACTCCCCGACCCCATGTTCCCGCTGCTTTCCTTCCTGCACGTGTGCTGCGACTCAGATTCCATGCGTGCCACGGCAGCGCGGATTGGAGCTGATCAGACAGTTCGGCGTGTTATTCACATTTAGACTACCCTGGGCACGATTTGGACGTCGCATGGACAGATAATCCAATGCTAATATCCACAGATTACTGAGTAGTGGGAATGCCGTACGTCGCTTGTAAGACGCATCCGAGTCCCGACAATTCCGCAAGTCTTCTTCCATTCGTTGTCCTATTAATTGTCGCTTATACTGACTAGTACATAACCTGTCTACTATTCATACCGACTGACTGCAAGTATTAGTGTAGATTTTTCTTCGAATCATGCCCGTCATTCCAAAGCTGTAGCCCCATGGCCAATATCTATCATGAGGTATTTTCTTTTTGTAATTCGGTGCTCTCGCCTGGAGGCAGCCTGAGCTCAACCCGGCGTTGACCGGCGGATGGCCGCATGGCGAGTTGCAACGCGGCACGTTCTATCACGACACACTACCCTTATCCTGAGCCACGTAAGTGTATCAGGTTATTCCAAACCACTCAGCCAGGTATGTGTGGGCATCGCATTGTTCTACTTGTTTCTACCAGTGTCGGGCTACGTTGATCGAGCACTGCCGCTGGCGTTCTCTACTACTAGTTGCACCTTGGAGCGTCACCAACCATCCGGTCTAGTTTGGCGAAGTTGAGCCCATTGCACAAACATGGCTTACGATGAAGTCTGCCTTCTATGTGGGATCAGGCCCGAAGGCGGTCCCGTCTTGTGGTATAGCGGAAGAGGCTTGGAGGAGGAACCTGAAGTCACGCGAATCGCGGACGAACTACTCGAGTTCGAGCCCGGGCCCTCGAACCTCCCTCGCGAGGAAATCGTCTCAATGCTGATGAGGGTGTTTGATATGGAACTCGACAGTGTCGATCCCTACTACGATTGGGCTGTCTTTTCCGGCTACGAGAGAGACTGCATCGCAATTGGGCACTTCGGAGACGACGACTCGCAAGGGTACCTACCTTGCGTCCACCACGGAAGGCGACTACATCCCACGGGAGAAGGTGTGCAGATGCGCAGAGTACGCAGCGCGTTGGCCGGCGGGTTCTTCATAGAACTCGTCGAGTTCCACGGAGGGAAGCGAGTCGCGATCGTCAACCAGCGGGTGGCGATGAGGTGCACCACGAACTTTAGCGATGAAGACGCCTCCTCATGTAATATCTGGGTGCACATCGCCTGCTGGAGCTACTTACAAGAGTGGCTCAACTGCCCGCTCCCACCGCGCATAGGCCGCAGCGGCAGGCCATTGTCTTTCGCGGGCGAACTTTACGAGCTGGTAGGCTCTCGTTATGGACGGCAAATGGACCGGTACACCGTGCTTCCGTGCATTGACTATGGTGGTCCACTCGGCGCGTACATGGGCTACAATCGGTACCAAGACTACATCTTGGGGTGTCGTAAGGGCGTAAAGCACCTGGCAAGGGCCCTTAAAGAAGGTCTGCGTGACGAGCAGCTTATACCTGCCATCTTCAAGGACTGCGATTGGTGGAAGTTCGTCCGGCCTGATATGTGAGTCCGTCTACTCAGCTCATACCGTCCACATGCTTATAAGGTGAATATCTAGTTGGCCTCGCGCACCGCACCCAGGACCCTTCGATCCGAACCCAGTTGCCGACGTGTTAGGTATCGTACCGCAACCGCAAGCCCTGCTGTGCCAGCTTCCTAATGAGCTCCTGCCGGAGTTGCTCCAACACTTCTGCCTTCAAGACATCTTCGCCCTCGCGTCGACATGCAAGGATCTGTACACCCGCCTTCTCGACCACAACACGCTGATCTGTGTTGTACGCAATGCCATCGCCAACGTCGCTAGCCCTCTCCACTGGATCATTCCTCTGCGAGAACTTCACGAGGAATGGATGGTCGCATACGACGCGATGGCAACGTGGATGCCACCAGGGACGCCTCCTCCCCCCACATTCGTTGAACTCGAGTTCCCCGAGGATGAAGCTGACGACGAGGACTACATCCCGCCGGATGACGAAGAGTACAGCGATGAAGATCCTTGTCACGAGGATCAGTCAGAAAGCGATGACGACTCCGGGGACGACGGAGACTCCTCAGAAGAGGCGACAACAGACGAAGACGAAGGCATTATCGCTAGACGGATCGTAGACGTTCCCGTTCCTCGTCCTTCGGCTCCACCTCCTCCAGCTTTGTTGCTCTTGGACCCCGCGTTCCCACTCTTAACATTTCTACGCGCGTACCGAGACTCAGACTCCATGCGTGCGCGTCAGCGAAGGTGGGAACTCATCAAGCAGTTCGACGTCCTGTTCACGAACTACCGCCGCGATGGGTGGGAGCGAGACGACTTCTGTCTTCCAGGCACGATGTGGGTTCCGGATGGACGGAGTTTGAGATGCCAATGCGCGGCGGAACAACCGCCGTAGTCGCATCATCCATAGTGACACGCCGTTAGTCAAGTGTTCGTGGTCTGCTGGGAGATGCCGTCCGCGGGCGGAAGTGACGTTCGGACTATGTACACGGCGAGACGGACTCGAGACATCGCGCAGGTACATGAAGCGGATCGCCAAGAACCGCGGGAGTACGATGTCAATTCCAACGGGGATACGTGAGTTAGGATATGGGCCTTTATCTTGTAAACTCTCTCACAAGATACCTTGATGTCGACTATATATGACTATCCATACGAGGTCTGAGTAATCGAGGTCATGCTGATACGAAGCCACGCCAAACACACCTGTAAGTTCTCGCCGCGGAGGGCAAGAAGCTCCACCGCGTCTCCTATAGCGACCTCAAGACCTGTAATACATGCGAAGTGAGTCGACAAACACGCCCTGCAAGATGTCAGTTCATAAAGTACGGAACGGATATATTCTTGCTCGACACGACTTGCCTTCGCTCGGATTTCCTTCTCCGAAGCAATCTGTAGGGCTGCCGCGACAATTTGGTGCAGGCTTTGTGCCTTCATACGAATGATGTTAGGTTCAGCGGCTGAGCGACGCTAGCAAATGAGAATGATATTACTTGACATCCGGACGCTGACCGTTTTACGGTAACCTGCAGGAAGCGTCCAAGTCGACCGAACGGCCAGCTCCAGCATATATGATTGGCAGGCCCAAAGATCTCGAAGGGCAGTGTGCAGCTTGTCTTGGGGAATCGGCTGAACCAAGGAGGGCCTAAGCCATACGTTCACTGCGTTGCTGCCTTCTTCTGCCTCCGCAGTCACCGTGAGCTTCTCTAAAATATACGGGAGCCCAGTCAACGACACTCACCGCTACGTCCTGTTCCTCCAGAATCCAGGTCTTGAATGCTTGACGTTCCGATAGCATGTAGCATATAGCTTGCCGGATGCACTACATCGCTCAATTCTGGGATGCTCCACACGTCGCACCATCACAAAGATAAAACGCGTTGTATTGGTGTGGCAGTATAGTGCCCTGCAGGAAAACTAGTGTATCGCTCATAACAGGGTTTCAAGGAAAGTATGGCTTATGCCAGTGAACGATGAACGATGGAGACCTAGGCAAGGTCGAGAGGGAGACGACACGTTTGAACAAGGTCGACAAGGGACGGAAGTAGCGTTGAAGAGCACGCCGCTTAGACGAGCCGCGCCTCGTGGTCCGGGAAACGATCTTGGACCACCATCACACTGCACAATGAACCGCGTCCGCACTCACCACACCGCGTATACCCATATACCCTGAGCCTTCGCTACCATACTGGACCATCAAGACTAACGACAAGCGACGATGACACACACGTACAAGCCCATCTTCTTCTCTGCAGCGCACAGCGAAGCCTTCGAGCGGGCACGACGGCAACAAGAACAACCACACGAGCGCGCGCAGGAAATCCTGCTCTGGAAGCGCGGGTTCCACCTGGATGGCGGCCGCCCAAGTTGGGGCTACTACTTGGAGGCGTCGACGTCGACATCGACGACCGCGAACACGACCGACGGCGGCGGGGAGAGTACGGAGGACGAGCGGGAAGAAAGAGATAGACTGGAAGAGGATCAGCGAGAAGGGAGACGCAAGTCCGGGAAGACCGGAGCGGGAAGGCGGACGCGTGGCAATTCCCCGGATCGTCATGCGACCGGCCGGCCAAGCGTGATCGCGTCGCACGGTGCGTTGCTGCGTCCAAGGCCAACCGTCGCTGTGCCTCTTGTGCTCACCCTCACTCGTCCAGCAACCCGTCTGGGAGGTGCAATATCACGACGCGCAACCATGGCCTTCAAAACGCATGCTTGGATATCGCTCTGGTGCGTTCTTCGCCCTGCTCGACGGTCCTGAGCAACGGTGCTGATCGCCCAACGTCTCCTTCTACCAGGTTCGCGCTGACGATCCCGGTCATATTTTGGGATGCGGGGTACTGTTTCTTCCGGTACGCATCCTCGGATCGTTCACGCGAAATCTACTTGGAGTTTGACCGATTCTCGCTCTTCCTAACCCAAAATCTTGCAGGCCTCGGTCTATGGTCGGTGGGGACCTGCACTGGATTTGGAAACCCTACGCACTCTACCAGGAGGTCGATTATGTTCGTACCGTGCTCTTAACCCTAGTCCGGATCTTACGGTCTAACGCAGTCTGGCCCTTTCCTTAGGTTTACGGTCTCAAGGCTCTACAGAACGGTGATGGCTTCACCAACGCCCAATGTACGCGTCCCCCTATCTCTCACCGCTCCCGGAACGTCGCCGCAAGTCATGGGAACACCAGCTGACACACGGCCTCTATCCAGCTGCCCTCAACATTGTTGAGAACTTCATGAACATCGCGTACCTCTACCTCGCGCACGTCTCCGGCTCCCCGGGCGCGCCGCTATTGGGCTTCGCGAGCGCCGTCATGACGCTGTCCAAGACCGTCCTGTACTGGCTGCAAGAATACTACTGCGGCGGTTGCGCGGTCGGCCACAACGACCTCAAGACGCTGATCGTCTACTGGATCATCCCCAACGGGTGAGTGGCCCGTCTCCCCGGTCGTGTCGTTCTAGCCGACGTCTTCGTGCTAACGGGAACCTTTCTCACCATCTCTCCACCGCACGCGATCACCACTTATATCGCTGCTGTGAAAATGCTGGGCGTCGACCGTAACGGCAATTGGCGTTGCGACCTACCAGCTTGTGGCTCCTCGTGCCGAGCTTCATTATCTGGCAGCTCGCCAAGGATATCACCGGCGCGTTACGCGTCGCTGACAGGGCCGCGCAGAAGACCGCGTCCGGCAAGAAGCAGTAGTGGCCGTAACGGGCGGCATACGTGGGTGTGCGCGAGCGCACCCGCGGCGTTTTACGACTGTCGACTATCTTTGCGCAGTTGCAGGCAGGGTTGACGATGCTTGTGACGTTTTGGCAGTATGTCCACGAAGACGAATCTCCGCTTCATCTGGCGTGTTCATGGATCTAATTCCCGGGCTTTTTCTTGATAATGATGATGGAATGTCTCCGCCGTGACATGACAGATCCTATGACATGGACACCACTCTGGGGCTCTCTCATGGGCAAGGGACATATATTCGGAATTCCGACATATCCTGGAGGAGACTCGCCATTGGACGCCGGACCAATGACCACAAGTGCCGAACACACAGTCACATAACGGGCGATCGTACGCGCGCCCTGGCGTGTGCCCGCACGCTCCTATAGGCCGAACCGAGCTTGAGCGTGTAAATCTCCCCACATCTCCACAACACGCCCGTCGCGCGGTCGGGCCCGTCCTACCTGAACGATCCACGTTGATGCACTGGCAGCAGTCGCGGGCCAGCGGCGGCGGCGCGCGTGCCCCAGCGTGCCCCAGCGTCCAGGGCCCGGAACAATGTCGGTCGTCGGTTCCTGCTGGTGCAGCACTCGCAGAGAGCGCAAAGTCACACCTTAGTGCGGATTCTGCGCAGGGCCCATCGCACCCCAGTATAGCCGATGCTGGACGTTGTGTGCTGGATCACGGTTCACCACAGCATCCAGATTTCATAGCTCCCGCGTCCGCGACTCCGCGGTGCCAGCTGGGGCCTTAGCGTGACACCAGAAACGTTTCCGGATCTGCGAAAACGTTCAGGTTGACTATGACCGGGGGAGAGCGGGCTGTTGATGAGCTGGGATACTTTGGTGGACTTGTTAAAGTTTGTTGGCCGGACCGTCGTGGCGGACGAGGGGGGCAGATGATGATGAACGATGAACGACACGTTCAGCGGTTAACGTTAACTCGCTATGTCGTGGATGGTAAGTGGGTACCTACAATACTACCTACCAGGCTACCAGGCTGCAGCACGGCGTATGGAATCAGCCCTGCTGGTTACGCGCACACCGGTGTGCGCCGACAGCTCTCCGCGCTGAGCGTGCTCATCACGCAAGTGGCCCGTCTTGCGCCCGAGGTCCGACAATGCTGCTGCCGACTCGGAAGGAGCGCGAACAGCTGCTGCAGACTCCAGAGCGATACCTAATGATAGTCAACATCGTGTACACCGTACAATGCATCATCTCTCGTACTCGATGAGCAACTCACGTCAACCGAGCCAACTCTCCCCACCTCGCCGCTCGCTCGGCCTGCGGCTGAAGCTGAAGCTTGAGCTAGAGCAAGGCCCGTCCGCCGGCCACCTCAATTGCCTACGAAGTACCAAGTTCCGACAGCGATACCGCACGCGTATCGCTCCTGCTCGACTCTGCAGGGAAGAAGAACATGGTGGCGCAGATGTCGTACGTACCGCTGCCATCCAGGGGACCAGAGCCGACTCTACCAATAACCGACTGTATCGCGACGTTCGCCAAACGCCGGCCGGTAGACCCTGTAGCCATGTAGGTTTGACCGCCGGCTGTCAGCAGTCGGTATCTCTGAGCTGAGTTCTGTGCATCACTGGATGTCACCGTGGCGCCGCGAGAGGCGGTATCTAAACCCCGTCGCCCGCCGCGAGCCATATCCCAAGCCTCAAGGTGGGGGGGGCGTAAGCACGCCCGTCGTAATCGAGGGAGGTAAGGCGGCGGACGTTCCGCCCAAACGAGGCTTAGCGCATCCCGCCGACTGAATGGGACGTCGTGCGCGCGTCGCGGGACGTGTGAGCCCTGCGATTCGGCAGCGCGTCCACGATGTCCACGAGCTCGAGCGTGCGGCGCGTGTTGATCATGTTAATGGAGCCAATGGTGTGACTGGAATGGTATCTTGAATATTCGCCATAAACATTAACATTAACCTTCCAGACCGGACCCGCGGCGCCTGTGAACGCCCGTCCCCGCGCGCTGTTCTTCCCTGGCCAGAACTCATTCGCTGCTTAAGGGTCCTGCGCATAATGATAGCGAGCGCCAGACGGTGGGGTGGTGAGGGGCCTTGGGGAGAGGATAGATACGCATCATGTGGCAAAGGCTCCGGACATACTGGGAAGGGCGGATCTCTCGCGAACGCTATCGCAGGCGATCCTAGAGCCGGATTCGGGACGGCTCTTGCGGTGCACGAGACGCGCTTCCTCGAGCTGGGGGAAGGCCCCTTCGCGTTCGTTCGTGCGGCGAAGCGAACCCCGGCCCCGCGGTGGGGACCCATACGGCCGCAAGCAAGTAATACACGCATAGTGCCCTCCGCAGGCCCCCGGAAAATAGGAGGCCCGGCTTCCAGCTTCTGGCGCGCTAAAGGAGGGAAAAGCTTCGGAATGCGGCGTGACGAATGACGAAGGGGAGGAGACTAGCACCGTGCGTACTGCGCACCACCAACCACCGTCCGGCGAGAAGGGCGAGTTCCTGAGCGATGGCCACAACGCCTGCGGGGAGCGTACCTGCACGTCGCCCCCAGGCGCCAAGAGGAAAACGCGAAGTACGGGGAGGGAAGGAAGAAGAGAGGGCGAGGGAGGGCTTCTAGACGAGAACGTCGACGACGCTCATCTGTCTGTCCGGACATACGGCCCAGGGAGCCATAGCCCTAGACCCAGACAGCGTCGATTCCCGATTCTTGAACCTGGAGGGTGGTCGGCGTGCTGCAGCAGCCCCAGCCACAGAGAGCTCCCCTCTGCACGCGGCGTGACGGCTGGCACGGTAGTTGGTGCGCTCCTGTATTGCGGCCGGGGAAGAATTCGAACTGGCTCCCTGCAGCCTGGAGGTACGCTGTATCGCATGCGCCTGCGCAATCGCATTGCACGAGCATGATAACGCACTGTGCTCAGCTCGATTCGCAACTGGTGCTATACTTGCTCGGCCGCTCACAAAATAGCCGTGTCTTCTGAATCGCGCGCTCGAGATAGAGTTTGCCCAATTGCGTCGCGGTGGGAGAGCTGCAGACGCACCGAGGCTAAGACCTTTCGCGCCCGGGATAGCGGGTGCGAACCTCTTCGTGTTCTTCCTGCCAGATACCTACCTCGCCGTCTTGTCGTCGACGCTCCTGCGGCCGCAGACCTCGACCTCGACCTCGACCTCCCGGCGTTTTTTCGTCTTGCCCTCAGCCCAGGACGTCCAGCCGCAGGCCGTATTTGCGTAATCCGCCCACAAGCACAAGCCAACGTCCTGATTCGAACAAATTGGAGGCAGCCTGGACCGGGTCGCCGATGTTGTTTCATCCGCGCTGCGTATTGCGAATATTCCGTTAGTGTTTTGCAAGACCGAACCCGACGTGACAACCTGTAACCTGTCCCTGTGTGTGTGTGTCGCCCATCATCGCCGTGGGACCCGAACACGGGCCCGCCCAATTTTCTAGTCCGCCGTAGCTATCGAAACCGCGAAGGGCTTTTGATATTGATATTGATAAGTAGACTGTAGATAGAGAGGGAGGAGGGCGTCAGCACACTCAATGCAGCGTCATTGACAGATGATTCTTCCGAGCCCGCACGGACTTCGTGGGCGTGTCTGTGCGGGAGAGCGTGGGTAGGATGGCTGTGGGCGTGGGTGGGCCATAAGTGGGGGGATCAGGCGCAACGCACGCTCGTCGCGTTCCACCGGTCGAATTCCGCGCAAGGGCCCCCCATCGGGGCGCTCGCCGCCAAGCGAACAGAGAAAGCAGCGGTCGAGCGGTCGAGCGGTCGAGCGGTCGAGCGGTCAAAGCGGCCAGAGATAACGGGTAATGTCGGTGAAGCCGAACCTGGAAAACCTGTTCGAGTGGTGGCATCACTCTGTTGGATGTTCGCCAGCCAGCCGGTCGTAGAGGGCTCCAGGACGCGAGCTGCGAGGGCTGGTATGTCCGATTGCCTATTTGTAGCGGGCGCGTGATGGGCTTATCGTGGGCCTCTGTGTGAGCCGGGTGATCTTTGCTTTGAGGGCGGGCAGGGAGGAAGGGAGACCTGGGCTCGGGTCGACAGCACCCGTTCGGAGGATAGGATCGGGCATCCGTAGTGCCAGTCGCAGCGTGCATGAGCGTACGTGCGTGCGTGCAGCAGCCGACATTGTCGACGTCGCAAGACCCTATCGCCACGACTCCATAGGCGTGAGGACCCAGTAACACGGAGGCTATGGGCACTTCGCATCCGGCGGCAAAGGTACATTGCTAGTTTGTCGTCGATGACGCCGCACAGAACCACAGAGAACGACGCACGCGCACGTTGGTCTCTCCCGCTCGCCCTCCTCGTCCAATGTCGCGTCGAGGCGTGCGTGAGCACCCGGTCGAACGCACCAGCGGACGAATGCCATGGGTGCGACGGCCCCACCGCGACGGTACCACCGCAATCACGCGCGTCAAGAGCCGTAGGAGCGAAGCGAGGGAAGCACCGTCCAAACAGCCTGCGATATGAAAAGAAGCAGCGCAGAGCTGGAACACCGCGCCGAGCTCCTGACATTCTCGCTGATGGCCCTGTCCTGGCCACAAGTGCATAGACGCGCGTTGGAGAGGATCAAAGGCGAGTCTCGCGCCCGTAACGACGCAGCAACAGCGAGCTAGCGGTTGATTTTCGGACTTTGCCAGTGTCACTGAGCTAGCACGGTGGTAGACGTGTCCACACGTCCGTGGCTCTGGCTGGGACACGGAAAAATGGGAGGACGGCTCGTCGTGGAAGGCATGACGACAAGCTGAATAAGTCAAGCCATGCGTGAGCCACGCACGCGTACGGCAGGCGGACGCATATACTGAGGACGTCGCGCGAGACCCACGCATCCGCGTACCGCAGACATAGGCTCCTTGAGTCGGGACCCGACAAGCCATAAGGTATAAGCTATGCACGAGCGAGAAGCACCGGGACCGGGGAGCACATCCGTACAGACGCCCACGCGAGGAGTGATGCGCGCTGTGCCTCTGCGTCTTACCGCGCCTTTTATGGGTGATCGTCCTGGAGATGGGACGGGAGGCCAGGCGACGAGAGGCGACAAGGCGGGATCGCTCGGTCGGAAGAGTCGACTCGAATCACTGCAGCACTGTACCGCACGAGCAGCGAAGATCACGACCGCTGCGGGCGGTCGCTTGAGCCTTGTCCCAGCGATAGCCATCGGAATCTGCGTCAGCCCGAGGCCAGAGGCGCAAGGAACGCGAGGTCGAGGGGGTCGACCGGCAGATGCGAGGAAGATTTGGGCGATTGTCGAAAGATTGGGGTGGTGAGTCCAGCGATGGGTGATGACGACCTAGGTACGGATACGTACGTACACACGGACGAGTCGGATGACCAAAACGCGACGGCGATACCGCGCGAGGGCCGTAGGCACCTCCTCCAGCATCGCGCACGCGCAAGGCCTGGCGGGCCAGGATGTGGATGCTGCTGAACACAGGCCGGTAAGCGATCAGCCATCGTCATCACCACCCATCATCATGGACGCTATCGCAAACCCAGCGAGCACGCACGGCCGCGCGCTCACGTAAAGACGCAGTAATACGCCCGACGACGGCGTCAGTGCTGCAACGCGCCGCACGGAATGACGCACGGTGACCGTGGCTCGAGCCTCTTTATTCGGCCACAGGTGTTATTTGTGATGGACGCGGGATGGCGATAGGGGCGAGATAGGATGGCGCGCCGCTGTCCCGACGGCTGTACATGCACGTCTAGCCTCCTGGCCTCGCGCCATCGCCAACGACGAGTAGAGCCGCCGATGGTGTGGTAACCCACATACAGCTACGACCGGTGCCGTACTCGCATAGATCGATGCTCCCGCAACGTGGTGGTATTGGCGAGTAGACTAATAGTCACGCTTTGCACCATCCACCAGAATGGACGAACAGACGGTCGAGACCGTCCTGCCTCATCCGGAACATACGTGACTAGGATTGATCCAAGATGATTAGCAGCGAGTGGATGGACGTAGAAATAGAAGTGGTACTCGGGTGTCGCGTAACCGCACAGGCGTCCAAGTGCACGAGTCGTATAGCCTTCGGATTGTCGGAAAGAGATTGATGGGCGTGACGGCCATTCGCAGGATCAGGAGAACCTGAGAGGAACACGAGCAGACTGTAGCATACGCAGCCAAGAGTAGAAGCGCGTCTTCCACAGGTAAATCCGACGTCGGACAGCGAACGTCATCGCGGGCGCGAGGGTGCATGCACCGAGCCAGATAACGCACGAGCGAACCCCCGAGGTGTACGATGTATGGCTTCGATCAGAGGAGGCGCGCGAGACGTTTGAAGCTGTAGCAATCTTTTCTTGAAGGCCAACCAGAGACAGAGAACAAAGCAAGCCGGAAGCACCTGTCCAATTCCAGACGGCAGCGAGCCTGGTCAAAGTGGAACTTCCCGAACGCCTTCGTCTTCGACGACGACGTCGTCATCGTCCTCTGCGTGTGTACACTCAACGACATGCACACCCGCATTTAGCCCTCTGCCGCCCAAGAAAGGCGTAATGGCGCGCGCTCGAAGCAGCCATCCCCACTCGGTCGAAGCGAGCTGCTTCTCTTCGAGCTTTCACGCAGGCTAGCGCCCATAAACGTGTAATCCATTCAAGTTGGCAGCGCAGCATGCGCAGGCTCATGAGCGGTCATCTTCTCTGTAAAATTTGTTTGTCAGTCAGATTTCAATTCTCTCGAAGGAAGATTGAAGGATGGGAATCCCAGCCTGTGCGCAGGACGCACAGCCCGGTGCGATAGGGAGTACCATACGTACGCGCGCTCAGCCGCGAGAGGCGCCAGCAGCCATCAGTCACAGACTCACAGTACCGTATATGCATTGTACGCATACGCGTACGCACCGTATTCGCAATCCACCGCAGCGGCGGCGTCGGACGGCGCTATTGCGGTCGCGGGTGTCGTGCGCGGTTGCGATTAATACATGCGGCCATGATCGCGCTCGGCCGCCCCTCGAGACCGGACGCGTCTTCAAGCTTCCAGCCTTCCAGCCTTCCAGGCGTGCGGCGACAGTTTGCGGTGGCGTTGCGTCGCGTCAACGGCCGCGACCCTGGTGTGCACGACCAATCCCGCGCGCCTGCCTCTCGAAGCCCAGCTTGCTTGCGCCTCTAAATTGGCGTTCGCGGTTCGATTCCGCCGCGCCGCGCCGCACCGTATCACGTACGCTCCGAGCGGCGAGAGATAAGCAAGTGGCCGTCGGGTGGATGGCTGCTGCTTGTCAATGGCCGATGACAGCAGTCCCGGAATGTGTGCTTGGGGGTCTCGCGGCGGTCGAGCCTGAGCCTGAGCCTATTCGTGACGTGTGCGCCAGGGCGGTAGGGAAACAAAGCAAGCCTCGCAGCGCTGAGCGCTGAGGGTCCTTCTCTTCGTACCTGTCTTCGGTATACTGCGGTGCTATCGCCCTCGCTCCTGGAGTCCTCGCCATGGGACCCGAGCGCCGAGTCTCGAGTCCTCTCAGCTCTGGCCTAGTACTAGCAATACTGGCAGTGATGCGAGGATGATGGACTTCGAAGGGGCCCTCCGAGAGAGAGCTGAGAGGCACCGGTACCAAGTCTTCGAAAAGCGCCAGGCCCAGACCCTACTCGCCCGCGAAGCCTCACACTTCAGTGAAGGGGGCGCAGACAATATCGCTCTGGGTGTCTGATTCTTGTATCTTGTATCTTGTATCTGCATCTGGATTCTGCACCCATCTGTGCCCGCCTCAGCGGGTTGCGCACGGGTATGTGGGCACGTACGGTCCACAATTCGGATTCCGGAATCGAGGGTCGACGCGTTTTGTTGTTGTTCGTCGGAGTATCTACACCGCTGCATCATTTCAGAGTCCAGAGCGGCCCCCTGTGAACTATCAGCAATGGGAAACCGGAATCGAGAATCGAGAATCGAGAATCGAGGGTGCTCACTTGCTTGCACGCACCCACGCATGCGCACGCACACGTCCTGCGGAGAGATACAGTATGTGCGCCATGTGGCAGCGTATGGACTATGGCGGGCGTGATGATTGGGGAGAGACAATGCACCGCGGTCCGTCGACGGAGCCGGCAGGCCCAGTGGCACACCCATTCAGAGCCTGGGCTCTCAGTGGACGATGATGAAAGTGAGCAGAGACACTACTAGTGCAGGGTCGCAGCCGCGGAAGCATCCTCGCAGCACCAAGTTCCAACCCACACCACCGACAAGCGCACGCAGCCACCCCCTCGCAGCGCGTCGCATGTCGCATGTCGCTGAAACGCATCGACGGTGTCCACGGACCACAGTCGCAGCTAACGGTAAACGGTAAAAACAGAGAGGCGTGGGTCCGTCATGGTGGTGGATGGCGCCGCGCGCACGGTCGCGCTAGAGACCGTCGCCACAACACGTGCCCCGACCCACCGCGTACGGTACTACGACGCGGTCGATCGGTGCCGCGGAGTTCGGTGAATCCCAACGATCCAAGATCCAAAGTGAACCTGAACCGGTCGCGGTCGCGGGCGCGGCCGTCGACGTCAACGTCAACACAACCGGACACCGAGCGAGGAGCGGAGCGGAGGGAATGCATGGTCTGCGAGACTTGTCACTTGCTGCAGACGGAAGAGGACGTCATGGCGGAAGTTGGAGGTCGCAGTGTCGCACACAATCACGCGGCGGTACGGTTAGGATGGAGGTGGTGAGCTGTATGCACCAGAGAAACGTATATGTATTCGACAACAACTAGCCGCGCGCCGGCACCCCAAGACCGTACTGATAGAGAGAGCGAGTAGTAGTGACACAGGATGCTAGTGATTAAAGAAACCAAAGGAGGCCCCGGAGAGATGTGGAAAATATGTGCGCGAGAGGGAGAGATAGGAAGGAGAGGGAGGAGATAGACTAATGCATGATGAGACAGAGAGTGAGAGTGAGATATGCAGAGGGAATGACGAGAGGATATCGATGCCATGAGGGAATAAGAGTAGTCGAGAGAGAGAGAGATATGGAGAGAGAAACGTCTAGTAATGCAAAGCAAGGTCAGAGTGCGTGCGCGGATAGCTTTTATGCCGTGAGCATGACAACGAGAGGCAGTGGGTAGGTACTGCAAAGTCCCGAGAAAGAGAGAGGAAAGGATGATGGCGGATGCAGAGGTCTATGGAGGAGGGGGGGGTGTCGCTTAGACATGCAATTTTGATTTCGCCTGTGGGCAATGAATAAGCTCGTGAACTCGCCGAGTACGATGGACAGGGCTACTTACGGGTTTCCGCATCATCAACGGTGGTGATGCTGAGGATGGCGAGTATTGTACGGGTTGTGGCTGGACGAGAAACAAACCGTCAGCAAGGATGGACGCGAGCGCGATAGCGTGGGGAAGATACGTACTGTAGAACCAGCGTACATCGCAGAGAGGTTGCCGCTAGCAGCGGACTTGGAGAGCGCCTTTTGCAACTGCAGGGCGAGGCAAATTTACTACACGCCCTCGCGGTTGCAATGGATGGAGAGCAAACACACCTTTGCTTGGCTCTCGGCGTTGCGCTGAGCAAGCATGGAGTGGTGTAGGGAGAGTCCGTCGATGCTCTTCGCCTGGGGGAGGGACGAGAGAGAGCATGCGAGCGATGGGAGGGCGACGAGGGACTCTGGAGGGATGGACTTGGTCGAGGATGCCGAGGAGTCGGACTTTTGCGTTTGGGACGGCATTGGAGCGTGGTGTGGTCGGCTGAGCAGGTGGAGCCGAGGGAGTGGTACGCGACTGTGGGCGAGGAACGGTACTCGAGTGGTGTCCGCAGAGTACGACGAGGACGTCGGAGGAGGAAGAGGTACGTCGAGGAGAGACGAGCGGACGGTGAGTGGGATTGACGCGACTGGGTGAATCGAGGGGAAAACGAACGGGGATTTTGAGGGACACTTTATAGGCGGGAGGGCCCAGACTCGAGCCTGGCAGTGGGAGAGACGCGATGACCTATTTCGGCCTTCATCCCATCTCACGAACGCGCCTGCCCATTGGCCCGCGAGCGATGGCCCATCTCGTTTCGTGCCCATCGGGAATCACGAATCTCGCCTTTCCCCTGCAACCTTCTTCCCGCTCTCAGCGGACACGCCCTCTTTTCCTCTCCATCACGCATCCCTGTCACGCCCTTTCGCCACAGTTTTCGCTATTTTTCCCTCGGGCGGAGTCTCGTCGGAGTGGCTGAGCAGGGTGAAACCTCCCTCTTCCGGTATAGCGCCACAAAACATATACTGTACCACCGCTCTTCGGTCCCCGCCGAATAGTCGCAGATAAGACGGTCTGCAGACGACACAACTGACCGCCCAGCGTGCTCTTCCTCCGGGCCACGCTGCACATCCTCTGCACTACCAACTTTGATCGCCAGTCTCTCTTTCCCCGAGGTTTCCAGCCGAACCCACTCCAATTCCAACAAATCAGCCTCTCTTTCTGCGGCCCTAGAACCAACCTGAGGCTGCAGAGCATGTACAGTAATCGCGTAAACTAACCGTGTCCTACGCGGCATGCGCAGGCGGCATATCCTGCCTCTCCTGCACGCCTCTTGCAACGCGCGCCCAAAGGCACTCATCTGACCCTCCTAACCCTCGTTCCCCCAAATATCCATTGCCCAGCCCCGTCTCTGTCTCTTTGCCTTGCGGCATCATGCACCACGACCGCGCTCGTATGTGGGGAATGGCTGTACCCCGCGAATAGCACAGGCCACCCCACACGCCGTGGATGATTGGCTATGGCTCATTCCCCGCTGGACATGGGTCGTCCAAGCGCAGAGCGGTCCAAAGCCGAGGCTTGCCCATCCTCCTGCGCATGCAGCACGCAATACGAGGGTCGCGCACGGCGTACACAGCTGACCCGTCTGCTAATCGGACAGATCCTTGCCTTGAATCATTCCATCCCCCGCATCGTGGCCGACCATACCTGTTCAGGCCGCCCGGGGTCGCAACGGCTTTCTTCGCGCACCCCTGGACTCTGGAGGCCTCCTCTGTGAGTCTGCGGTCGTAAGTGCGACCACTAGATTAATGACATCTCCCCTGCGTCCGCATCCATCCCAAGCCTCCGATCATAAGACCGCACGGCGCTCCGCCGCTGAATGCAGGCCCGTTTCCCTCCCTGCCTCTCTGCCCGCTGTCTTGTGTCCAATCCACGTTCATGGGAATCCTCTGCGGCCCCCAGCTGCTGCTTCAGAGTCACCGATCTCGCGCGCATTACGGTCTTTTTGGCCCTCCTGCGATCCCGCTCTTGGCTTCACCTCGCGCGCGCGTGTTCGTCTCGGTCGCGCAAGCGCCTGCAATCTGCAATCTGCACCCTCCGAGTCCGAGTCCGAGCTCTCCAGCAGCAGGATCCAGGCCCTGTGCATGCGCAAATGCCTCCGCGGCACCTCGCTATGCATGCATTCAATACTAGCATTCAACCTCGACACCGCTCGCGCGCGCGAATCCGCACTTGGCAACGCCCCTGCCTCGGTCGCCCACACACAAGCCCTGTGCATGCCAATTCCCAAACCGCGATCGTCCCACACAATGCAATCGCGCAGCGCGTTCAGACCCCGGGCCTTCTCTGGTGTTGGGGTGCGTTCCATCCCCGGGCCAGGCCCTGCGTCGACGGTGCGCTGCCTATGGTGCGTGGCATGGCTCCTCATTGATTGACACGGACAGGTCACAGCGCACCCGCCCGGGGGGCCCCTCCGTGCCATGCTTGCATGACATGCATGCGCATTCCGATATTGAAATGCGACGCTCCGCGAATGGGCACGGCCCTGCCTGTTGGCTCCTTCTTCGCCTTCCGCCACTTCTGTCATCGCGACAGCGATGACGCCGTGGGCGATGGCAGTTTTCAATCTTGGGCCCGCCGCGCGCACGGCTTGGAAGGTTCTGTCCGAGCCGGCGTGCGAGTGCGCAAGTCTGGGATGCATACAGCATACTGGGTATGTATGGTGTGTGTGTGCGTGCGCGCGCGCGAGAACGCGGAGGATATATATGGCGAGCCGTAGTGCGAGCATCGAGCGATTCAGAGTTAGAAGGGCGCCGATATCGCGACGATCCCGCTCGGAAGGCGTCGTGCATCGCGCTCGAAGGGTCCAAGGACGCCCGCCTGTCTGGAAGGTTGCGCCGCCGTGCACTGCGCACCGTGCGCGCATGCGTCGAACGTCCGCGATGTGCAATACAGTCTTTGGCTCTGTACCCCACGTCGACGAGGTTATCGGACGTTCATACATTCCCATACACACGCGTCTTCCTTTCTCGCGCGTCGCCTGCCAAGACCCAGTGCGTGCCCTCCCTCCGACGTTCTTTCCAGACACCCGCTTACGGCGCGCACGCAAGAAGAGACCTTGCATGGCCGCTACTCGCTCCCCAGAACTGCTATCGCTATCGACGGTAACGTATTCATAAGACTCTATTCGATATTCAATCACGCGCGTCCGATCCACACTCGGATAATACACGAGAGCCAATACCAATATCGCGAGCTCGGGCTTCGTTTTCAACTCATGCTTCAGACGCCGTTGTGTGATGCGACGTCTGGCGGGCTCCAGGAGGCTCCAGAACTCGAGCACATTTCGAGAGGGCCTGCGGCGCGCACGTCGTCACGTACGCGAGATCTGCTGTCGTCGCGAGCCTCAGGCTCTCAATCCCGCATTCCATGCGGCGCTGCTGCTGCGATGCAGGGTCTGCTGCACCCTTCGCGCGTCATCAGCATCACCCAACCATAATCCACTCGCGCCAGCTTCAAGCTCCCGTCCTATGGCAGGAACACGTTTTGATTCCCCTGGCCATCGCGTCACTGTTGGCTGGTTGACATTGCTCAAGAATCGACGTATGTGCCTTGACGCAGGCGGTGGCGACAGGGAGTGCCCCACGGCGAACGCGCAGCCAATCAAAACGCCCTGAAGCTTCGCGATTCAAGCAAACGCACGCACCATTGAACGCTTGCGCACCCCACGGCCAGAAGGATGCACGGCATATATTACAATATATTGCGCCCACGTTGAATTGAGTTGGTTCTCCGGTCCCGCTACTTCCCGACCGAGCGTGCAGATACGCCCCCACGCCCACGCTCGCGCTTGCGCTGATTGCACCTGCCAGCGACGTATTTGGCAGGAATTGGCCGCCCCGCGCGTACGAGGTAGGTTTACAGCTCCCAGCAGAAGACAGCGTAACTGGCACTAAAGCCCATCGACAGGTACCCACGCCCACGCTCGCAGCTAGCGGCCCCTCTCGCGCCTTCTCCGGCTTTCTGAGCGTGGGGACGCGCTGCTGTGTTCCTGCCACTGCGAGAGAGCGAGAAGCCGCGCACACGACCGGCACTGGTCTTCGTCCCAAGAGCCCCCAACAGGACGAAGCTCGCGAGCGCGTTCGCGTTCGCGTGCCACGTTCGCCATCCGGCGCGTTCGAAAGGGCCCCTGGGGATGCAAGGAGGGCGAAGGGGGTGGTGGTGCGTGCCTTACCTCACCCGCAGGTCTGCTGACCCGGCGTACGTTCATACGTTGTCGGACGTGTACGGCATCCATCGTCTGCGTGACGCTGCGCCCACCTGCCGCCGCGAGTGCCCGCGCCGCGCCCTCGGGGGCGATCGCTATCAGGTCGGTATCAGTGGCATATTGCAGTTCTGGGAAGCCGTGAGTGTGCTAGGAAGTCGGCCTACTACTAGCTCGTACGAAGTAGGGAGACTAGCTCCGAGTCGCGAGTCGCGCCTGCGCAGTCACGGTGCGCGCTGTCGGCCTGCGCAGGCGCGAAGTCGATGTATGGTGGTAATGCCAGCATTCAAGCGGCACAGTGGCGGCAAGTTCCTTCCTACTACGTCCGGGAGCTTGTTGCCTGTTGCGAGAGGCAGCTTATGCCGGCTGTGCGCACTGTGGGCGGTGCATCCCACTGATCCCGCCTTCTGTGGCTTACTCGCCTCCGCCGAAAGCCGTCGAATTGCGAGCCGCGAAGCGCACCGACGACGACTTCCCGACTTCGACGCCCTTCGCGATGGCCTTACCCCGCATGCAGCCGGCGGTAAACGTCTCTTAAGCATCGTTCTCGTCGTCGCGCAGGCATGTCGTCGATGTTGTTCGAATCTGCCACACGCTCATGTTCGCTCTGTTCTCTGCGCGCATCGAAGTCGTCAACGGCCGCCGCGGAGCTTCACTAGGGCTTCCAACGTGCAGAACGCTTCTAGTGAGAGTGACCATGCACGGGCTGCTCACAGGACCTGGTCATGTTGCCGGACCATCACGTCAAACGAAACGATAACTCTAGATGAAGCCTGCCAGCGCCGGCGAAGCTCGAACTTTGAGTAAGTGCTGAGTAGTCGGTGGGTGCAATGATCAGTTAGTGCTGCAATATGGTGCTGCAAGGCACCATGTATAGCAGCTGTGGCCAATTGGCCGATCGCAGTGACCATCACCGTGCACGTTCGCATACGACATCATATCCGTCCATCACAGGCTAGTACGGTGAGTTGCAGCGATCTCGCTGCACCCGAGGCGTCCTGGCCTGGACGCTTGCAAATGTCAGAGAGCGGAGCACATGGCCATCTCGGCGTCATGCACTGATATACGCCCAGCCGTCAAGGCACCCGATGCGTGCACGACCCACGAGCGACCGCGGCGACGACGACATCTCGGCTAATCCGTGCGACGGGTGCGTGTGGGAGCCGGCGCAGGGCGACGTTGCTAAGCCCGAGCAGCCTTCACGGACTTTGCGTTGATGGCAGCAGCCCATGCGCACGAACGTCGAACGTCCTCACGGTCCACGGACGCTAGCGATTGGCCGGCTGCACGGTGGAAGCTGACGAACGAACGGGCGCGCGGCCCCCTCGCCTGGGTCCCTCTGTCCTTTCCGGTGAGCTTTACGGCCAAATCGTCCAGGGAAATCGCTCACGTTACGGTTACCCGTCGCTCGCGCGCGGTGGCCAGGCTTACGGCGCGCGGCGTTCGCCGACGCGCAGGCTCCGAGGCCTGCGACACGAGATGCTGAGACGCAAAGCAAAAGGGCCATTGGCACCAGCGCGCAGCGAGCTAGCGTTAGCTGGCCAGGATGGCTGACCGATCGCACGCCAAATGGCCGTCGCCCGTTCGGTGGTCCTCAGGCTGAGAGCCAGAGACCCATGCATGCATGGCGTATGCATGAGCTCACGCCTCGCGCGCTCGAGCTCGCGGGTACAGAGTCCTTCTAGTGCGAGCGAACGCGTGCGCAAGGATCTCCTGAACTCAACGGGCCCGGTGACTTCCCGCTTACACACCCTCCCGCTGCTACATCGACACCCTTGCGCCCTGGAAGGCGCTCTCCCACCCCCCTCGGCCGCACCGCGTCCCATCTGGATCCAGATGCCCAGGACGGCTGTCACTAGTGTGCACGCAGGACCCTGCGTGACCCTGCACGGTTGCGGTGATGAAGGCATGGCCCGCGGCGGGTCTGACAATGATGACATGTCACCGGTCGCCTGTCATCGCGCTGTCCGACCCATTGCCCGTGGTCCGTAAACCTCCGCGGCGCATGAGATATGATGCACCCCGTGCGCCCCGATAACCCCAGGAACCGCGACCACGGCCGGCGGCAATGACGACACGCGGGCGACGGATAGAACGAGGTTTATATACACGCTTGAATTGTACTTCTCATGCCTACTGTCAGAACGACGAAACCATCTATCTGCGCTGCACACGCCCGGCGAACTGCTCCACCGGCCATCCTGTTCAACCTTGTTTCTGGCCACGACGACAGCGAGGACGATAACGCGAAACGCGCGCGCGGTGGGGCTTGAGAGAGGTAGGGCGTTGAACGGCCGGGGGTGGGATCATGGGGGATGTTGATACGACCTATGCGCGCACGCGCTCGAGCCTCGCCGCCGCCGCTGCAGGAGCAGCTGTGTTTATCAATCACTCGACCGCCTGGACGCCGTCATAGGCTGGTAACCTGCGGCATGCCTCCGCCCAGTCGATAGTGCCGTTGACGAGCTCCGTGACGATAGCGATAACCTCGTCGATGTCGCCGATGAGCTGCCCAGTCGTGTCACGCTCCCTGTACAATGAAGAAAACAAACGGGAGCCAATCAGCAATCGTCCAATCAAACCGCGGGAACAGACCGCAGTGACCGCGGTGCACCAGCCAATGCGGACGCAATACAAGGTGAGCGGCTGGGTAGTGCGCCGCGGAGCGATCGCAACGTTCTAGAGTCTGGACCGTCGCGCTACTCACCGGAGTGTCATGGTGCGCTTCTGGGTGGCTGCGAGGGCGAAGGTGGATTGGGTGGTCAGATCTGGGGGACACAAAGGGCGCGAAGCGGAGACGCGGACGTACAAGCAAAGTCGATCGTGAGGCCGAAGGGGGTGCCCAGCTCGTCGTTACGCGCGTAACGCTTGCCAATGGTCGCGTTCGAGTCGTCCACGCGCGAAAAGATCCCGGCCTTGCGCAGTTTCGCCGCTTAGAACAGATAGGAACGCAGGCACGTCAGAGCCAGTTCATCCAACAAAAGCGTGGCCGGGCAGGTGACCACCGCCCGTGCGTGTAACACGAAAACAGAAATGGTGACAGCACTCACAGACCTCCCGCACGAGCGGGTCAAACTCTGGCTTTGCGCTCAGGGGCACAATCAGAACCTTCGTCGGAGCGACGACAGCAGGGAGCGACAGGACCTAGACACGGCCAACGGATGCCCATAATGAAAACGGAGGGCAGAAGGCGCGCGGTCGACGGGATCAGTTCATCGGGGGCCATGAGCTCATCGGACGGAATGGACTCACCCCGCGCTCGACGTCCTGCTCTCGGCTCCAGAAGCTGTGCTCAAGGAGCGCATAGAGGATGCGGCCGAGACCAAACGACGGCTCAATGACGTTCGGTGTAAACTCGCGGACTGAATGGACGGACGGTCAGATGACGATGCGTCTCGCGGAATGCGTGCGTGCGCGGCTCACTAGATTGTTTGAAGGTCTTCCTTTCGATGGTCAGAAGGTCAGGCGTGAGCTTGAATTCCCTGCCGTCGGACGAAGTAATGGTAGTCGACCTGCGAAATGGACGGGTCGTGTGAGCCCGGACTGAACCACACCACCGCGCAACGCCGCGAAGCAGCTACTTACCCCTGCGCGAGCTCACCCTGGAGCTTAGTCAACAGCGCCTCGTCCATGCCCTCGACGATGCCCTGAATGAGGGCCGCGTCCTTTCTGAACGTCTTGCCAAATGTCTTCTTGTCGAACTCTGCGACGAGCTTCTCGGTGATGATCGGTTCCTTGAGGGCCTGGCGGACAACGAGGGGGTGCCCGGTCTTTGCGGAATGCACGGAAAGGTCGTACGCCGCGCGGTCTGCGCAGCCCACGCATTCAGTCCAACCGTACGAGTTCTGGATCTCGGCGTCCCAGCAGTCCGTCGCGTAGTGCGCCATCTCGTTCGCCATGTGTTGACGGAAGCGTAGACGCGTGGGATTAATGCCGATCTTTACAAGGAAGAGGTGGATGCGCGCGAGGAAGTAGCCCAGCGTCTCGTTCGCCACGATGCCCTTGTCCACCGCATCGCCGATTTTCATACGGGTCACTTTCGTGCTGCCCGATGACTGGGTGTCGCGATCGAGCAGGTCGAGCTCAACATCGCGCACCTCCGAGAAGCGCTCGTGGCGCTTGTCCTCGGGGTCGACGTAGTGCTCGATTTCGGCCATGGTGAACTCGCGGACGCGGAGGAGGCCGGCGCGGGGAGAGATTTCGTTACGGAAGGAGCGCCCAATTTGCGCGGATGCAAACGGAATGCGGTCGTTGTTGAACTCTAGCAAGCGGGAGAAGTTGAGGAAGTGGCCTTGCGCCGTCTCCGGACGCAGGAAACCAGGGTGCTGCCCAGTGGGACCGATGCTGCTGGCGAACATGAGGTTGAACTGCTGCGGCTCGGAAACCTCATTGTCTGTGTCCGGGTTGCGGATGTTGTGCTTCCTGCATAGCTCGCCCAGCTCAGGGCCGGAGTAGTTGTCGAGCTGATTCATTGCAGGACGCGGATCGCGGATGAGAAGCCGTCGGAGGTCGGTGTGCGTGGGTCTCGACTCACCTTGGCGAGAATAGTCTCATATTCAGTAACAAGCTCATCGGAGAGCTTGACCGCGGTGGGCTTCGCCTTGTCCTTCTTCTTCTTTTTCTTGTCGTCCTCCTTCGGGGGTGCCGTCGCAAGGCCGCGTGCTTCTTTGTCGCCGTCCAAGCGCGCCTCCAACACGTTTTTAACAAGGTGGTCGGCCCGCAAGACTTCCCCGGTCTTCAGATCCTTGACCATCCAATCCGCAAAACGCGCAACGTGGCCCGAAGTCTCGAACACTGGTGCGGGGGTCATGATGGTCGTGTCGACCTCGAGCATGTGCTCCTCGACGATAAAGTGTTTACGCCATTCGGCGATGATGTTGCTCTGGAGCGATGAGCCCGGCGGGCCGTAGTCGTAGAGGCCAGCGACACCTATAACACGGAAAGGTTATTGAGTATCGGGCCATCCTTCTCCGAACACCAATGAACTATAGATGAGAAGACGCCGATCAATCCCCACCAGCACATGAATGGACGTGAGGGTGTCTCGTCCAAACTTTTAACTTGGCTCAGCCGGAGCGCGGAACCGTAAACCTTCGCGCACACACCTACTCAAGACCACCTCATGGGAATGGCGGAAGTCCGGAGTAAATGGTACGACGACCACACTACCGCATGCCAGATACGCTCTCTTACGTAGCCCTTCTACGGACCGGGACGGACTATGGCTTTACGTTGCTGAGCCTATGCGTACGTTCCGTCGGGTTCTCGAGAGGCGTTCGGACTTGCTGTCACCGCCCGATAGGGAAGCCATACGCCGAAGTTCAGCCAAGGTATATGTGCCAAGGTGAGTCATGGCTGACTCTTGGAGGATGGGACCCCTTCTCAACGAACAGGAGGCTCGTGCGATAGCGTTTCTCCCACTCAGGAGCCACCTGCACAGGTCGAGATGTTGATGGAAGTTGATACGCCTCTTGAACGATGGGTCGAAACGCCACCAACATCCGAGTTGACCAGTAGCGGCGAGGTACACGCCATGCCGTCAATGATGAGGCGCTTTCCCATGGATGCAACAAGTAGCGTGATGCGGTGGGGCGATACTTGTATATGGGGAGAACGATCCTTTCAGCAGAGGGCACGCACAAGTGCTAGAAACCCGAAACGGACGGATGCGATGATGCAACTGCAATACGCGGAGTCCGACCGTATCGTTCCCGCAATCATGCCCCTCCGCTTACTATCGCATCCACGCTCGCGACGAGCATAGCCTTGAAGTAGATGGGCAGAGCTTGATTGGTAGTGATCGTAGTACTCACCGCCATAGATCTCGAACGCCGGGGCGTAGAAGAACCTCCGATTGAGGAGCGCCTCAAAGCGGGTCTTGTCAAAGGGGTGAGCGGTCTTGTTGACCTGGATGTTGGCCATATCTACAGCTGCAGGTCTTGTGTGATTCCAGCGGGCAAAAGAGCGCAGCGGAGGAGTAAAAGTACAAGAGCGAGCAAGACGAGCAGCACAAAACCTCATCCACAGCCAAAAGCAGCCTCAGAGTCCAGTGACTCAAGTAGGGCTGATCAGGATAAACGCGACCCGTGACTCCTTTTTACACAGTCACGCCCTCCAGCTGTGACTCTCGCGTCCTGCCCTTTGACGCCGATGGCGGTGAGCGCCTGCGCAATCATTGGATCAAACCACCGTACTGCTGGCATCTATAAGCATGAATGATGACGGTAAGGAACGGGTATAAGGGTCTAGTCCTTCCTTACACCCCCATCTTACCGGCCCGTTTGAATGTTTTGACGAGGCAAAATGGTTGGAAATAACAAAGGTAAGAATATCACACAGATCATCGTCTGCATCGCCGTGGACACCGGTTGGGCCCCAAGCGAGCAATCGAGGACCTCGCGTCTAGACCTTGCACAAGCCAAGGCCACCATCCGGACGACGTTCTCCGCCAGGTTCTCGCAGGCACTCTCCCATCTTTCTCTCTGACCTCTTTCTTCTCTTTGCTTTCTTCTCGTTCTAGGGCCAGCCGCGATGGAGACCTCGTTCATGTACTCCGTCGACCCTTTCTCTCCGGGCCGCAGCGGCAGCGGGCTCTCCCGCTTCGTCAGTGCGGTCCTGGCGACTGCAGTCATTCGTTGCTGGCCGCTCTTGCTCTTCTTCTCTGCCTGGGCCACTGCCGTCTCGCTCATCAGCTATAACGTCTATGATCTCGCTATTCAGCCAACGCTGCTCACTGTGTAAGTACCGTAACCCCCACTCTTGCCAGCTAGGACTCGAAGCCGGTGTTGTGCACGCCGAAATTGTTCCCCTTTTGCTTCCGATGCGATCTCGATCACTGCGCAGTCATTGTATCGGGTCTTGCAGCTTGACTGGCCTGGGCACGTTGGCTGAAGGGCACTCTGCAGTATCGGTACCGTGCTCGGTTTCGTTATTTCCTACCGGACGACAGCCAGCTTCGAACGCTACAATGAGGGGAGGCGTCTTTGGTCGCAAATTATCCTCGGAAGCCGGACACTAGCCCGAACCATCTGGTTTCATGTCCCGGGTATGTCTCACGCATTATACCACGTTCACCGCCTGCAAGCGATTGACTGTCCGCGTAGAAACCATGCCTGCCGCGAAGGATGAGCCTTCTACGCTGGAACAGCGCAAGGCCAGGACGCTCATCGAGAAAAAGACCGTCATCAACCTCATCGAGGCGTTTGCCGTCGCTGTAAAGCACTATTTGCGGGGTGAAGAGGGCGTGTACTACGTCGACTTGTACTACCTCGTCAAATTCTTGCCCTCCTATGCGCTGCCAGCTGGTTTGCCATCTGTGGTGGACGTCACTTCCATCGACGGCGTGTCTACACGCTCGCCCCGGCGTGCACGCGGCGACAGTAACGCGGCAGACCTGACCTCCTTGCGCGAGGAGGTCACCTCTCTGGACATCCCTGCCTCCCCAATTGCCCCTACGTCGCCCGGCAGCCAGCTCCCCTTCCCTGCCACCGCCATGACACCGAGGAAGGTGAGCCACGTCAAGGTGGACATTCCCCCACGGATGTCGATGAATGGACGAGGGCGACCGGCGCACGATAAGGAGAAACAAGCAGACAAGGGCTCAACCTACTCCGGTATCTCGGGCACGCAGGACGAGAACTTCCTCCTCCCTGCGCGCATGCCCCCGAAATACCACTTGTTCGATCTGTTCCCGTTCTCGCTTTTGGTACACGCCTTGACTAAGAGGGGCAAGGACGTCAAGGTTGGGGGAGACGTCTCACATCAGGCATGTGAACCCGACGTGCTGAGTGCTATGCATGATAGGGAAGGAAGGCTGCCCGGATCCGTGCCAAGCTTCGGAGCAAGACTGTGACCCACAACCTTCCGCTCGAGATCTCGCTGTACCTCGTGAGTGCAGTCCGAGTACCGTTTTCTCTCGCGCTTCGTCATTGCTGACGCATCTTAGAGTTCGTACATCGCGGCCCTGCAGGATCGTGGTGCGGTACCGCCCCCGACAGCTAGTAGGTTTCATAAGTCCCTTGACGGGAAGACGATCCTGACATAGCGTGCAGCCAACCTGTTGAACGCCTTGAATCAGCTGGTCGACGCGCTGACTGGTCTTGAGCGCATCCTGACCACGCCCATTCCCTTCTCGTGAGTTCCTTACAGATGACCCTCGAACTATCGTAGACCGGCGCCTCATCGTGTCCGATCCAGGTATCGCGTTCAGCTATGGAGTGTCACTGTGCTCTACTGCTTGCTCCTGGTACTATAGCCACACCCCTATCAATTGGGAAATATGGTACTGACAATCCGGTCCAGCCCTTCCAGATCTGGTCAGCGTTGAAATGGCTCACCATCCCCGCGACTTGTCTCCTAGTACGTCATACCGCCCCTTCTGTCCCATTGTCCCCGAAGGCCCGCGAAACTGACGACCATGCGCTCGCACCTGATAGAGTTTCATTTTCTTCGGGTTCCTGGTCGCCGGCGAGGAGATCGAGAGTAAGCGTCCCACACCCCGCCGATCTCGCATTTCCATCTGATCGAGTGCTCATTCGTCGTTCGTACTTCGCGTCTGCCCTCGCGTCCTGTAGATCCGTTTGGTAAGCGTTGCTCTCTTACGTCTGTATTGGCCAATGCTCGGGTACTAACGTGACCTCAACGCGATCTAGGATACGACAAGAACGATCTGGTACGCTTCCCTCGGCTGCATGGGGCTGCATGGACAACCATGTGGACCCGTCCCCAAACCTGAGGCCTCGTTGCTGACCTTCGCACACCCTTCACACAGAACTTGGACCACTTCACGCACAACATCATCCGTGAGTCGATGCCGCTACTTCTTGCACGACCCGCGCTGCCCCGGGACCTGTCGCAGTGCTGACCTTTGTTCGGTTTCAGGTAACGAGCTGCGGGCGATCACTGCGCTGCCCGCGCCGCACGTCGAGAGCTGGGCGTTCTCGCAGTTCAACGACCAGATCTTCAGCACCGAGGAACGTGCTGCGCCCGATGAGTGGATGCAGCGCGGGCTTGGGCGGATTCAGACCGCGCTCGCGACCATCTAAGTCGCGTGTTCTGTCGTCCCGATCGACGACGCTCGGATCGCCGTTGTGGACCTTCGCAAGTCTTTGCTTTGCTTAGCCCGGAACGACTAAAACATACCTGCGCCGTATATACCTTGGGTCCTGGCACGGATGGACGAGCGGACGAGGGGTATGGGTATCCGGTGGGCATTCTGCAGGAGCTCTCGAGTTTGTTTGCATTGTTTTCTTCTTCCTTCTATGATATGTTTGCACCACTTTGCACCTTTTCTGGATAGATCTAACGTATAGACTCGCATATAGGGATCCGGACTTCCTCTCGTTCACGGCACATATTTAGATGATCTACAAGCTTCGCATCCCGCATTCGTTCGTATCTATACTGGCATCCCTGCACCTCTGATTGTAATCAGCATATCTCGTCTACGGACACATCGCCGTTCTATGCGCCGCTTGCTTGCTGGCGGTCACTTGGCTTGTCCTGATATCGCACTGTGGTGCTCCCTCTCTCTGCCCTACTATTGTTGTGCTCGCTTGGACGATTGGGTTGCGCCGAAGTCCACGAACGCGAGTTCGCGGAGTGGTGTGACGCGGCCATGTGATCGCGATTGAACCTCCGTAATGAAGTAGGCGCCCATTCTGGCTTGAGCTGTGTTCCGCCAACGCTCGCCATACAATGTTCATCATGCAACCTTTGGCAACACCCCACTCTGAACCACTCTATCCTCTCTCCTCTATCGCTGGTACACTTGTATCGGCGTTGATTATGCATGTGACAGCGGAGAGCGGCAAACAGGCCTGCTTTTACTGGCAGCTCTTGTCGTTGCCTGTGGCTAAGAGGTGCCGCAGCATTGTCTCGGTATTATCGCGAATTTGTGCTGCAGCAGGTGAGTCCGAGTCACCCAGACAATGCTTGATGTTGTCTGGATCCGATACCACAGGGCCTTACATCGTCATTGCTCGAAGTCGGAGCATGTTCACGGTAAGTAGTTTGAGAGGAAGGTAGGTGCTCGGTGTCAACCACACCATTGCAGATGCGGACAGATGTGTGCTAATTGTTTTGAGGCTCTTCTGGTTCCTGCATGCAGTATGAGGAATCATCGACCCTGTCCGATACATCGACCTATGTGGTCGTAGCTTGCGTTGACTTCTGGCTCTTGTCATTTCCCTCAGAGGAGCCCATTCCTATGAGGCTATTGTTCTACGATCCGGAGCTTTGGATTGCATCATTGTTACGAAAACACTTTTGAAGCATCGGGCTACAGTGTCATAGGTGGGTGATTTATTCGGATGATCGCACAGGTTGATTCCGCGCTGGCGCTTTGTCGACCAGCTACCTTTTCCGAGTTTCCTCTAGGCTGATAGCAGCGGCACATCGATGTGGGCACGGCCTTGCATACGGCTACGTATACCTGACACAGCAGTTGCTCAGGTATTGTCAAGATGAACGAGTCAGGATCCACAGAGGCTGCGGAGCCCAGGTTTCCATATCCGCAGATGGCGGCTACACGTGCTATGGCGTCGAGTAGGGGTTGGTAAGCGCCGGAAGCTATGCTGTTGACTCGGCGGATTTGGAAGGGCTTCTTAATCTTGCGCACGACCGCCACGCTCCCTTCAATCCTTTTCCTTTCTGCCCGCCATACCACGCTCTGTATTTATGACCCAATCTGTAACAGAATCCTCCATCTCGCCCTCGCCATTCAGCCCCTTCTCGACATACTCGGTCGCCAGCGGGGTCACCTCTGATGGTGAGATCGCACACGTTCCTCGTCGTTTTCCACCCAGCTTTAACCGCAAGCCCGCCTCAGACGCACCGGACTTGGGCGCATTCACTACCGTATTCCGTGCTTTGAACACCTTCAACCCCCGCGTGCAGCCCAACGGCGCGAACGTGCGCAGTGCTACTCCCACATCCTCCTTCGCTCTCTCTCAGTCGGACGACTCCGATCCCGTCCAAGGCCCATCCGGATGGGCGACTAGACGACCAACAGCCTATCTCACAACCTCGCTCCCTGGCAGCCCTGCTCGTGGCCGTTCTGTTCAACCTAGCGAATCTGATGCAACAGCATCTGACTACGACGATGGCACCGAACTCGAGGTTCCCATAGAAGACGAGAACACGATGGATCGTCCGTCGCTGGGATACCTGGACTCTGCTCTGACCTTCCTTGCTGCCGAACGAGAGAAGCTTGCCGCTAGGAGAGAGCTGCGCGGGAACAGTTCAACAACGTCGGACAGTGCCTCACCTTATGTGATCCCCTCTGCATCTCGCCGCAAGCGGCGACGTAAACGCAACCGCTCAACGCAAGATACCCGGCGAACTGCCTTGGAGGACGGCCCAGAGACGGAAGCAACCGCTGGCGGAGCTGATGCTGTCGACGAGGCGAGCGCTGATAACGAAGATGGTGATACCTCCTCGTCCTCTGTTGATGTCTCTTCCTCCTCTGCAAACTGCAAGACTACACCTGCCACCCCTGCCATACTCCGCAAGGAGAAGCACAAGCAGCGCGCGGTCGCTGATCAGAACCCCCGACTGCACCACAGCAAATCTACGCCAACACTCAAGCCGAACCCCACTCTTCATGTCATGACTAAATCCTTTGATGCCCGGACGATCCAATTGCGCACCCTAGCCCACAAACTCAGACTATTGTTCCCTTCAGAGGGGAGCGCACTCTCCGCTATTCTATCACGAGATTTCACTTCCTCTCTAACTTATGCCGATCCCCGTGGACCTGTACCTCAATCTCAAGACACCCTCATCCATGTATTCATCGATCAGTGCGTCCCGACTTCATTCATTTACCCTGACTGCACCCGCTCATGCTATTGTTCTCTCTAGCTCTAATATTCTCATCGGATTCATTACCTACGTGCGAAAGCACCTACAGCATGTCGTGCGCAAGTTCAAGCAAACGCACCTATCACACGCGGCACTCGCGCTAGTGCTGGAGCGTGGCCGCCCTGTCACACGGCGTGTGCTCGTCACATCCTCCCCTCTCTACCAATCCATGCACTCCGCCGAGGAGCTTGGATACGAAGTGCGCATCTACGCCCGCGTCCCGGACACCGGCGACGGCGCAGACCGCCAGCGCCACTCCAGGACTGAGAGCGCCAGCGGCAAACCCATCGAGGCTGGGCCGTCGCGAGCCCGCAGCCGCGCCCGAACGTACACCCGCGGACATGCTCAGAAGGCCTCCCTCGGCGGCGGTAACGGCACTACCGGAAACTCAACGTCGACGGACTCGGACAGCACCGGTGCAAATCGAGTGCGGTACCGCGAGCAAGGCGTGGACGAGCTGCTGCAGCTCAAGCTACACCAGGCGATCGCGGCCGTCGACGTCGTTCCC
Source organism: Cubamyces sp. BRFM 1775 (assembly GCA_022385745.1). Classification (NCBI taxonomy): domain Eukaryota; kingdom Fungi; phylum Basidiomycota; class Agaricomycetes; order Polyporales; family Polyporaceae; genus Cubamyces; species Cubamyces sp. BRFM 1775. The sequence continues at coordinate 41,357 of MU278498.1, read as the reverse complement.
CCTGGGGGGACGATCGTGCTCGCGACGGGGGACGGGAACGTGGGGCAGTTCAACGAGGACGGCTTCCTGGGGTGCGTGCGCACGGCGCTCAAGAAGGGCTGGCGCGTGGAGCTGTACGCGTGGGAGGGCGGGCTGAGCCGCGCGTGGCAGCGCGAGTTCGGCGAGGAGGAGGGCTTCAAGATCTACATGCTCGACGCGTTTGCGCAGGACCTGCTGGAGATCCCGGACGGCGTTCCTGGAGGGCACTGAGCACCGGCGTTATGCTTTGAGCCGGACGTGCGCCATCTGCCGTGTAGAGAGAGGGAGGGAGAGAGATCGTAGTAAGAGTGGACTTTGCGAGACCATACGGGGTCGGAGAGGTGACGGGGACGGTGGTGACGTTGTGTACGATTACTGACTGTGTGGCATGAGACCTGTTGGAATTCCTTGACTTCGTCGTTGTATGTGAACCCCATTGTGTAGTGTAATCAAGTACGAGCATTTGTATCTTCGAGCAACCATGGATCCTCGAGGAGGCGAAGGTGTTTCTGGACCGATCGACAACTACACTGTCACTCCCAACAACGCATATGAATCAAACCGTTAACTCGCTACATAGGTCAATCCTGTGTGTCCGTCGTGGTGTCATACAACAACGATCATCGCTTGAATTTACAGCACGACGAACGCGTATACGGTTACACAGAGCAGTCCGCAAACAATCGTTACACATACAACCTCATACAACCAACCTACTAAAACCCGCACAATCCCCCCTCGCCCGTAGCTGCCCCATCGACCTCCACCGAGTTTATCGTTGCAAGGCTACATCGTGAGATATTTCGTCGTTAGAGGTTTGAGCGTTTGATTTGACTTGAATGGCTGAACGGCGGCGATCCATGCAAGGCGGTCATAAACATCGTGCCGGGGTGCGTGCACGGCGGGGCATGGCCTGCGTGTGTGGGACAACAGGTCACACCGCAGCGCGCGCACGCCACCCGCGGCCGACACTCCTGACTCCTGAAAGAGAGGCCTGAAAAAGATTTGGTTTTTTGTGAAGTTATAGGATCCGTAAGCGCACACAGAGAGAGAATACAAGGCATCGGCATCGGCAGCGACCGGTCGCCAGAGAAGTGTTCGAGCAGAGAGAGATAGAGAGCACAACAGTTGCATGTCGGAATACAAAAAGAGAACAATAGGGACGCCGTCGTAGGCCCCAATGGCCAAGACGACGGCCGCCCGTGCAGTTGACCTCCACAGTCGAGTCGAGGGTCCCGTTGTTGAATCGTGAATCGTGATGAAAACCTTCCGCCCCCCGCGCATGTTTCGAGCAGACAACAGGGCGCCTTCGAACGGCGGTGGTGAAACGCGTCCAGCACGCCAGTCCCGCGCAGACCAAGACCCCAGCCGATGTCTTCGAGTGCGCGCACACCGATATCGAGATCGTTACCGCAAACCGCATATCTTCCACGTTCGCTTCCGCCCTCGCCCGCCGGCGTCGTGTGTCCAACAGGTTCATCACCTCGCATCGCGTCTATTAGCAGCACACTACCGACCTCCCCCACCACGACACACGACGCAAGACGGGTTGCCTACAGCTCCATGGGCACGGTCGAGCCGTGTGCGGACGACGAGGGCATGGGCGGGGCCGGTGCGTCCGCAAGTCCGTCGCCAGCGACCTGCCCAAGCTTCAGGAATGCATCGTACAGCGCCGGTACAACGAACGGCTGGCGGCACTCGCGGTTGACGTCCTCCAATTCGGAACGGCGCAGGCGTTCGGCGCGCAATGTTGCTTCAGCAAGCTTGCGCGCGTCCTGCTCCTGTGTGAGCTGCTTGCGCAGAGCTGTGCGTGGTTGGTCATTTGCGAAGGCGAGAACGTAGGCAGGTAGGGCATGCATGGCAGTTGGCATGCAGGCATAGCATCCAATGCACAAGGCGAATGCATGTGTAGACAGAGATATGTAACGAAGCAAGGGTCACGACTGGCACTCATGATCACGCTGACAGACGGGTACGCACCGAGAATCTCAGCCTCAAGCTCCCGCATCTTCAGCAAATCTGGCCCGCCGCCCGAGTTGCCACCAGTCATACTCGGCGGCGTCGCGTCCTCAGGGCCAAGTGGAATCTGCTGACCCGCAGCCCGCAGCTCCGCGGCAGTGCTGCGCCCGCGCGCCTGCAGGGCAGTGATTTCACGGCGGATGTCCCATAGCTCCCGCAAAGTCGGCACGCGTGGGGTAGTGGAAGAGCTTGTGCTGGAGCCATGGGTAGCCGCAGTACTCGCAGCTTGGGCATGCGATGATGTGGCCAGCGAAGGCGCCCCAGCTGCAATGTTGGATGCGGACGAAAAGGGAGGTGGCATAGCAGCAGCGCTGCTTGCTGGGTGGTACTGATCCTGCGGAGGGGGCGGCCTGTTCTGCACCAATGCTTGTACGCTAGCGCTCTTCACACCCGCCTTCTCTAGCAGCGCCTGCAGATTGGGAATCTGCGGCTGCGGTGGCGGGTTTGACAATGGCTGACGCAGTAGCATGCTCAGCTCCGTAGCCGACGCGGGCTCCGCCTTGACCAGTGGAGCCTATGAACGAAATCGTGAGCATGGCGGTGATAGTCAACAGTGGAACAACGCACAGGAGAGATGGATGTAGGCGTAGCCTTCTGCAGGAGAGATTGGAATGCAGAAGACTGGCTGAGCTGTAACAGTGTTTGCTGCGTGGTGTCAATCATGCTGGAAGACCCTTCACTTCCACCCGCAACAGGCGAGCGGTTGGCGTGGAGTAAGTTGGGGTCCTTGTAGTCCATGTCATAGGGAGATGGGCCGGGAGGATCGATGGCCATCCTGTGTCCAAGTGGTGAGACAGCATGGCGGGCCTGGGATATGGTTGTGGGATATTTGGGCGCCTTCCCGTATTGTTGTTGCGGTTTGTAAGCGGGGTTCTGATACGGTGGCGGAGCCTGGTATTCGGGCTGTTTACCGTATGTCTTGGGCTTGTACGGCTTCTGGGACAGGTTGGTCGAGTGCATCACACCACTGGAATACAAGGGTCAGAGGGAGGGTCGAATAACTGACCTTGGGAAACGGGTAGGCCAACGTACTCTTCGTTCAGCGAGATGTACCGACTTGAGCGATGTTAGACGTGCTGCAGCAGACTTGCGTGAACGAGGGCTCACATAGACCTGTCAATGAGGGTCGATGCCTCTGCTTTGGCTCTCATGAACGCATGCTGAATCGTGCGATGTAAGTCCTGCAATATACAGTACGTCGTCAGTCTCGCTAAAAAAGTGGCGGCGAGGAAAGACGTACGCTTTCTCGCTCGGCGTAGTACACACATAGCATGAATCCTGACTTCTCAATGGGCTTCTGTTCATGAGGAACAGGGAAACCGAAGAAGGCCAAGTCATCGATGAGGCCCTTGGTGTACTCCGGGGCCTGGTCCTCGCGTAGGAGTATGCGGGCGCGATCACCGACGTACTGTACGCGGACGACGAGTTTCATACGCAGTGCCAGCTTGTAGGATTGCTTGAGAGGGTAAGTGGGCTGGTAGTTGTCTGGCGGAGGACGAGGATAGATAAGACGATAGCAGGAGATGATGGTGGTCGAAAACAAAGGAACGTCCGAGCCTGGCGCTGTATGTCTCTCTTTGGAAAAAACAATGTCGTCGTCGGGGGGCGCTCGATCGGCGAAATGCGATCGATCTTGTGACCGGAGCGCATGTGAGCGTGACATAATGCCAATAGCCACAACGCGCCTTCGACCGCGACGCGTCTCTTGAATCTCTTTCTGTCTCTTGCTCTTGCTCTTGTTTCTCATGGCACACTTATCGTCCGCTCTACGCGACGCCCTTGCTCAGTCTCCGGAATACGAGATAATCTCCGCACATCTCTCAACCTTACTCCTCGCCTATCCTCCCCCGTTTATCTTCGTCCACGACCCAGAGCATGCTCGCCTCACCTCCTCGGTCATCAGAACCACGCTGGACAGCCTTGCTTCACACAATGACTCGCACACGAACCTCTTGTATGCTCACCTGGACGCCGTAGCCTGCTTCTCTCCCAGGATCCTCTTCGACACAGCCCTCAATGCCCTTGCCCGTTGGACACCTGACTGGGAAGCTGGCGCCCTCAATTGGTCGGCCCTAGCTGATAGCAGGCGCTACAACGAGAATGTCGACGCGTTTGTGCATGGGATTCAAGCAATACACGCCGAAACAGCGGCGGCGATAGCCAATGTGGATGGTGGCAAAGGCAAGGGAAAGGAGAAAACCACCGGGTCTAGGCAAGCCAGCTGCAGAATGGTGCTCCTCATCGAGCGCGCTGAACGCCTTCGTGATAATATGCCCGAGCTTCTAGTGCCGCTAACTAGGCTCGCCGAGCTGGTGAGTCATCGGTTCGAGTACGGGTACCACAGGAAACGACCACCACGAGGTGTCCGTGATCTGTACCGTTTGTACCCATCCTTCTGATTCGTGTACGACTTGCCCTTGGTTCCAGGCCCAGGTCGATATTACTACGATCTTCATATCGGAGAATCAGTGGCAGGACTTTCGTCCACCTCTCCGCGCGTCACCAGAACCTTATTACTTGGATATTCCGTTCTTATCGAAACAAGGTCAGGATCGTCTCTATACAATAGATCATGCAATGGGACAGCGAGCGTTATGAATCCCTACATGAGGGATATCGAATCATTGAGACAGAGCAGCATAGAACTGACGCGGAATCGGGCAATGTTCTTCACGACAACGAGCTTCCCATTGCATATACTCGCTGGTATTGCTCATGACCTGCTTGCTCACATTTCAAACAGCGACACTAGATTTACTCGCATTTTCATTTCCCTCAAGTTCCGCAGACAATATCACTTCGGACGTGACAGATGTGGACGCATACCACCATGCACTCCGACCACTGTATGCGCACTTCCTGGCAACGCTCTACAGTACATGCGGCCCCTTCACACACGACCCCACCGAACTTGCCTACCTCGCCGCAGCACGCTGGCCTGGATTCGTGCAGCCGGTTCTCGATGCACATCGCCGTAGCCTGCACAGCACTCGCTCCGACCTGGACGAGGCACAAGAGGACCTGTACATGGAAGAGGTGGACGGCGAACTACGTCCACCGGGTGAAGACGTGCGCCTGAGGCTCATGCGCCTCTTCACCCCCTCCTTCACCGCTGCCCTCGAAGCGCTCTATCCCCGTCTCACCCACGCGACGCATTGGGCGCAGACACACGCCCCACCTCCAGACCTCCTCTCCATCCACCCGGCACATGCGCCACAGGCCCTCCAAACGCACGTAGCGGCCCTTTCTGCCGAACATGGGACAGGCAACAGCGCTGGCCTAGAGGAGCTGCCGCGCATGGCGAAGTTCATCCTAGTCGCTGCGTTCCTTGCTAGCACGAACCCTGCGCGGAGCGATATTAGGATGTTTGGAAGGGGCCCGGACGAGCGCGCTAAGCGGCGTCGGCGGAAAGTAGGGACACCGCGCAAGCCGAAGCCTGGCACGACAGGCACTGCGGTCAAGGTATGCTCATGATAGTGGCGGCGCTGTAGGCCAATGCTCATGTTTGTTGCGTTCGTCAGATTCCTCAACGCTTGCTCGGGCCTACTACGTTCCCGCTTGACCGACTCATCGCGATCCTGGGTGTGCTCCTGGAGGAGAACGACGCAGAGACGCGTCCGGTCGCCCCGCAGTACAGTCTGCCTGGGGAGTACACGGAGATGGAGATCTCACGTGTTGCACTCTACGGCCAGGTAAGCACACATGTGCATATACAACTACGACGAGGCGTTGGTCGTTGATGGCGCCATGCCATCCAGGTTATGGAGCTTGCTAGCATGCGACTTCTCGTGCGGACGTCTCCCGCAGAGCGGCTCGATGGAACGCCGACGTTCAAGTGCGGGATTGGGTACGAGCTAGCGGGAAAGCTTGCACGAGAACTGGGCATTATTCTAAACGACCTGATGTATGAGCCCCTATAGTTGAAGTCTTCAGGTACGCTGTTGGGTTCCTCTTGATGCTCGGCATCCCTACTGACTAGAATGCCCGGCAATTACAGTCCCCTGTTCCTATACATACAACACTTGTGCTTAACACTCTTCATCATACTGATCATTCCTTCTACAGGCCAGTTCTTCCATCGCTTACTTCTGCATGTCAGATGAGATCGATGCCGAGATATCCGCACACTCCGAACCCGACCGCCGCGGCGAGGGCGACGACCGCAACGCGGTTGACGAACGCGCGCACCTTCTGCCGCCGCGCGCCCTTTGCGCCTGCCGCGTCGATCGCGGCGACATCGTCCGCTGTGAGTGCTGCAATGGCAGACGGGGTGAAATCGTGAGTTTTGGACGTAGATGCGAGGCTTCAACAGGAGGCGCCGCACCAAGATCTGCGGCAGCCAAGTATCCCTCAAGCCGCTCCTCCTTCGTGCTCGACCTGCGCATTCCGACGTCAGTCTCTCTGTCTGTTCACTCTCCCTTATTTGCACCGCGAGGACTGAACGCACGTGACGACGACGACGCCCTTAGACTTCGCCCAGGCGAGCAGCACCTGCTCCGGCTTCACGTTCAAGCGGCCCGCAATGTCGTTCACCGGCTTGTCGACGGCCCCTCCGGGCAGGTGCGTGAGCGGGATGAGCACGCTGTACGCCTCGCTCACGATCCCGTGCGCATTGCCGAATTCGATGATCGGGAGCTGTCGAGCGTGCACGTACGGGTGCAGGAGGATCTGTCATCGCAAGTACGTAGGGGTCAGCACCAGCTCTGTTGCGAAGGCGTGCGTGGTGTGTGGGCTGTATGGTGACATACCTGGTTCGCGGCAGGCTTCACTTTGGCAGAGGCGAGGAGGATCTGTAGGTCGGCGACGCCAAAGTTGCTCACGCCAATGCTCCTGCGTCATGTGGGGCAGAACGTCAGCGAGCCTATCCTTCAACCGTCCGAAAAGCGTTCGAGAGGCGGACTTTACGAGGCCATCTTGCTTGAGCTTTTCCATCTTTGCCCACGCGGTGGGTATGTCGGGCGTCGCGAGGCGCGGATGGTGGATCAAGTACAGGTCCACATAATCCATGCCGAGCTGCGGGACGACCGTGCAAAGGCCATTAGCTCACTTCACTTTAGCTTCAGGCAGGCACACAGTGCTCGGTACAGAACGTGCACGCCAGAAACTACGCACGTAATTCAGGCTGTTCTTGATGGACGTCTCGATGTCGAGCCCGTCGCGCCCAGAGAACTTGGTCGTGATGTACAGGTCCTCGCGCGCGAGGCCGCTCTCGCGGATCGCCTTGCCTGCCTCCTCTTCGTTCCTGTACGCCTGCGCAGTATCTTACCATGCAGGCGAAGAAATGTCAAGCTCTGCGCGTAGTACTGGTACTGAATAGAGGGACTGCCGGCTGACCAATGTGGGAGAAGCCAATAGATATAGCCTGCTCGACGTAGTCGGTCGCCTGCGCACCACCCCCGAGGGTCCACGTCCCGAAGGCGATGCTGGGGATACTCGTCCCTGCAACAACATCCCGCGCTCTCTCGTTAGCTCTTCACTGCACTTCGAATAACCTATGATGCAGCATGCGGACCATCGTTCAGCTTGATCAAGTCCCAAGGCATCGCGGTTTCCGTTGTTCACTGAGGTGCTTGTCAGGGCTGGTGACAACGCGGGCGCGGTGGTGGTGGGGAGTGACCAAGGAATGTGGACACGGGCGCGACAAGGTCCAGGCGGGAGAAGCATACTATAGTGAACGTTATATTTTTGGCAGTGGGAATCAAAGCTCGCCCAGAGGAATCAAACATCGGGCAGATAGCGTCCATGCCGAGAGACATCTACTGCCGTTTGGCGGGTGCCTATATGAGCTCGTATTCACCGGCGCGATAACCTGTTGGAAAGTATCTACTCTACATCCCACCCGTATCCGCGTGTATCGCGCCATAGCGCGTCATCCATAGGCTGGTTTCACCATCACGAATCAAGGGCGTTGTAGAGGAGAGAAGAACCTTCCCAGATTGACCTTATCTCTCACGTACACATGCTACACCAGGGAGTTGCGCGCCACAGTTTAAACCGAGACTAGTTAAGCCACGACGCGGTCAGGTGATCTCCAACGCGACGCGTCCGAAGCGCGACCTGATGGTGGGGTGCGCAGAGACCAAGGGTGTTACAGTACTCCAAAACGAGGATAATATTCCGTGAGCGTAAAAGGGGACAATCGTGACAAAGCAAGCGAGCGAACAAAACTAGAACAGTAATAGGGTAATACTAGTGCGAAGCTGGTATCCAGAGACGATGGCGGCGACGATGATGGTGTTGCTGTGGGTAGGGGCAGAGGGAGTGCATAGACAAGTAAACGTGCATACGACGAGTGTAACTAATCCGCAGAGCGACGAGAGTAGGGGCAAATATATAGCTGCTTCCGAGCGGAACCTTGAACCTTGTGATGTGTGCTTTTCGGATTCGGCCTCCGTAGTGCTAAATAGATGTACGGCATTGCGCTCAATCTTCCTCCGTCGTGTCGTCCTCCTCGATGATAGCTTGTTCGTCAAGACGAGGCGCTCGCTCCTTCTGGTAGTCATATCCAACGAAGCTCATCACGCTGCAAGAGATGTATCGTTAGCATCTGCTAGATCACTAGAGCTGAGAAACGTACTAGATGGTACCATCCGCACAACCAACCACAACCTCCTCATGGCTCAGCTGCATGGACATCGGGTTCTTCTCCGGGGTCGCCAAGCCCTGGAACTTCGCGGGTAAGTTACCCAACAAGCCCTTCACCCCAACCGCAGCCGTGCTGTCCGTCTGCGCAAGCGCCGTCCACGCGCCCGTGATAGGCAGGATGTCGGTGTCAAAGTCGACGCCAGGCGACGGCGTGCGCGGGCCCTCCGACTTGGGCTCGTCGCTGCTGTCGTCGTCCTCGCCCGCCGCCTCCTTCGCGACCTCCTCCTTGTCCCGGTGTTGAGACATGTAGAGCTACGTAGCCGAATGAGTGTCTCTATATTATCACCGACGTTCAATCATGACTCACCGTCCTGGAAGCACCTGCGCGAGTACTGAACCGCGTCGCAGTGACCACTCTCCGCTTCCTCGGGTCGACCGCACCAACAGCGACGTCAGGCGTGTCAACGACCGCGACGAGCTTCGGCGGCGCAGTGAGCACGGCAGCGCGACCAAATCGGACCGCGAACGGGGAGTCCCTGAAGGCAGACACAGGGGTACCCGTGCGAGGCGAGCCGGTCATTGATATAGGCGTCATGGGGCCTGTCGAGGTGTTCAACGAGAGGCGGCTCTTCGCACCCGAGAGCACCAGGTTAGGGCTCTTGGAGGTGGAGTTGGCGAGGGACTGCCTGCGCTGTGGCGTGGACAGCGAAGACGCTGACCGTGACAGGGAGGAGACCGTACGCGGGCGGGCAAGCGCGCTGGGGCTGAGCGCGCTGGGCGTAAGAGGGGTTGTTGGTCTTTGCGAATCAGGCGAGGCGAGTGAGGCCGCGGTGGCGGGCGTGTCGTCCTCTTCGGTCCATTGGAGATGCAAAATGACGGATTTCGTGGCACACTGTTGGTGGGGTTAGGGCATAGCACGCATACAAACGTTTCGTTCATACGTACAGTCATCTGGGTGCCCTTTGCAGCGAACCACCTACCGTCGTTGTTAACCAAAATAAGACCATAACCTCCAAGAATAGTACTCACTGCAGCATGTTGTCCGGCGCACGGCCAACCTGGAGCAGTTTCGCGTTCAAAACCGGATCGCTTCCTCCCAGCTCGCTCAACTTGAACTGCGAAACCATCTCCCTCCGCTCTACACCACAACTCAGTCAGCCTCCACCACACAATCATCACTATCAAGCAACCACAAGTCTCCCACTCACTGATCGAGAACACGCGCACAATCCCATCAATCGTCACGCTGACGACACGCTCGCCCTCATCCTCGCGGCTGCTCCCGATGATCTGCACCCCAATGTTCACCGTCGTCTGCTGCCCAAACCGCACGATCTTCGTGCCCGCGCGCCAGTCCCAGCACACGAGCGCCTTGTCTGCGCCCGCGGAGACGAGGTTCTTGGACGAGAGCGCGACGGCCCGGATGCCGTTCAGGTGCCCTGCGAGCTGCTGCAACGGCGTGAAGGTGAGCGAGGAGAACAGGTGGACGCGGCCGACGTCGTGGAAGCCGACGACGAACACCTCTGCGGTGAAGTGGTTAGGAACGCCCGCCTACGTGTCCAAAGGGAGTACGTACCTTCGTCCGCGAGGAAATCGACACAGCTGACGGGCTTTTTGACCTGTAGGCACTTCTTCATTTCGCCTGTCTCGATGTCCCAGAACCGAATTGTCTCGTCGTACGAACCACTGATGAGCCGCTTGCCTGCAATCAGGTCTGAGTGAACAGGATTCGTTGAATAACACAACAGAGGTACGCACCGCGCAACAGCAGCGTCGTGCAGTAGTTGGTATGGCCATTGAGGAAACGGATACTTTGCGGGAGTGCGTGCCTGAAGTTGGACTCCCGGTGATGCAACGACCGGTATAGCGGCTCCCTTCGGAAGGGCGAATATCAATCGATGCGCCTCTCACAAGGCTCCAAACGACGCACCATCCCTCTGGCTTCGCAGGCGGCTTCAATGGCATCGGGTCCATCGCAGTAATCCTCAGACAGTGGTACCGCCAAATCACAGGCAAGTGCACGACCTCCTGCCACTTCTTCGACACCGTCTCGACGCCAAGCAGCTCCTTCACCGTCAAGAACTTGAATATCCGGAACGCGAGGTCCGGCGCGAGGTTCCCCACGATGTCGAACGTCGACTTGGCGTACTTCTCGAGCAGCAAGATCTGCAGCCGGATGTCGCCCGGCATGCACGAGTCGAGGATGATCGAGATTCTTTGGAGCAGCGCGAGCCAGTCAATGAGGAGGAGGTCCAGCAGGGCGGGTGGGGGGCGCATGGTAGCACTCACAGTCGCATGCGGTCGTCGCGGCTCAGGCCGCGCACGACCCTCCGCACCTCGATCTCATTGAAGCCCCCGCTGCCGTCGCCCTTGAGAACGGTGGCGAGGTCGACTTCGCCGCCGATGCCGTCGTCCTCGCTTCCGCGGTAGCCGCTCCAGTAGCCTTTCGGCTTCTTACCTCCGCAGACGCAGTAACCGTCGCTGTCGGGGTCCAAGAAAGCCCCGCCGTTCTCTTGCTGGCGTTCGCGTTCACGCAGCATGCGTACCTCGGCCTGAAGCGCGTGGAGCTGTGCAGCGGAAGAAGCCTGTGCACGCTCGAGCAGGCGCTTGTAGTGTAGGAGCTTGCGCATGTGTAGGCCATGCACGCCCTCCAGGGCGTTCTGCATCTGTTGCATTCCGCCCATCCCGGCTATCAGAATGTATTCGAACGAGAACCATGAGATCGAAGAGAACGTACGTCTTCGTCGACGGCCGCATCGTTGATGTCCGTGATCATCTCGAGCGTCATATCGTCTCCGTCCCAGAACGGTTCGTCCTCTGAAGTGAGGCGGATGGCGGGAGACTCGCTCGCAAAGCTATCGAAGGACTGCGAGCGGTTCCCCGCGCGACTTCCAGCCACCGACGGGCTCTTGCCGTTCTTCGGTGTCCTTCCTGGAGTGCTTGCTTTCATCGGAGTTACCTTGGGTGACGGCTTCGATGTGGGCGTCCGCTGGGGCTTGGAAGGCGTGGTCTTGGGGGTGGTAGTGACCACTTTCGGCACATCACCTGGCGACGCAGGGTTCTTGTTCGCTGCCTGGCCGTTCGGCGACTTTGATGGGCTAGCCTGGGGAAAGGAGAGCTTCGGCGTAGACATGACACGCGTACGCGGCGTTGCGGGGACGGTCTTGTTCACTTGGGTGTCTGATTCGGACGTGTAGAGGGAGACGGCTACAGAACGCGAACTGCGACGCGAGGCAGCAACTGATGGGGCGCCAGTGCTTTTGCGTGCACCAGCACCAGCAGTAACCGAGTTTTGACGCGACGGCGTCGTCGTGGACTTACTGAGCGAGGAAGACACGCTTGCAGTGGACTTGTTGGGGTCAAGGAACGACGTGGGTGGGATTGGGAGGGAGATACGCCGTGTTGGAGGCTTCGCCGAGCTGAGCCTCCTGGCCAAGCTCGGGGGTTGCGGCTGCGAGGAAGGCGGGACAGGCGTCGCATTGGGGGAACGAGAGGCAGAATCAACTGTCTTTGGGGAGCTGTTGGTGCTGCGTCGGTCAGGAACGATGGTGGTGACGCCGCTGGCGTTGCTGGCGAGCGAGTACGCGCGGGGTTTGACGATGCCAGTCGACGACGAGCCTGCCGCCGTCGAGCGTGTCGTAGTGCGGGAATAGCGAGTGGGGGTCTCTGACGGAGCGGCGCTGCGTGGGGGAGGCATGTTGGTGACTGGACGACTGGACGAGAGCGCGAGCTCGTCGTGGTCGGCGGTGAGCAGCACGCTCCTGCTTGCGCAAACGGTTCTGTTCGGTAAATGAGCGCTAGATGCTAGTTTGAAAGCATGGCATAGCGACCAACTATAGCACTGCGTCTGCCGCTAAGCAAGTTCCCAGCAACCGTTTATTTGACATTTGTGCGGCATCGAATCCAGGAACATATATACTCAGTAGTTTCCTGGCATAGAATAAAGGAAACAGTCCAATCTGCGTGTGAGGGACACTCGGTGTTCATATCGCGGATACGGCGTTCAGTACCATTCGGCCCTAAGCTAACAATACTGGCTCTAGTGGGACAGGGGAGTGCGTCGTCAGTACTTCGATTCCAGGGAAACTCTTAGTGCGAAAGCACGATTGTACAGGTTACAAGTGCGACAGTGCAGCGACATATATCGGTACAAGAAACCAAGGTTTGAAATCATTGGCCCTGGGTATATTGACACTCTGTAGAAGCTCAAGCTTGCAATAGGCCAGTCTACTGGGTTGACCGTTGTATTTGCACATGCAGCATACGTACCAGATCAACTGGTGACTTTCACGCCATGACGGGACTACAAAGCACAGAGCACGGGCGCTTGTCGCGATTCTTGATTTGGAAGGCAAAGGCTTCCCGATCGAATCTCGATCATGGTATGTAAGACGCCGGGTGGCGCGACAGGAGGACGACGTCATGGTTGTGCATCGCTCACTTGAACGCAAACACCGTCACTAGTTCTCGACCACGCAATCCACTCATCGTCATTGGCTGGCCATGTGGAGTAGCTATGGCCTTCATAAATGGCTGGTCATACGCCTCGGTCTCGTCGACTGCTTATAATGCTCGCGCTCCGGACTGCAACTCGAATCAACTCTCGTTCTCTTCGCACCCTTCCTGTCGCACCTAACGCATCTGCCTTTACCGTATCACGAGCCATGTCGACTTTGTTCCAGTCAATCAAGGAGGACCATGAGGAGGTAAGGAGGTGTCCGAAGACACGAGTTTAGATAGCACAGGCTGAACGTATCGATCCAGATGTACGAGTACCATGACCAGTACAAACGCGCAAGGGAGCGCGGCGATGTGGATGCCCAAGCGCGTTGGGCCAGGCAACTAACCTGGGAGATCGCGCGGCACGCCGTCGGAGAAGAGATTGTTGTATATCCGCTCATGGAGAAACACCTCGGCGACAAGGGAAGAGAACTCGCTGACCACGACCGTCGTGAGCATCAGGTAAGTTCATTCGAACGCGAACGCGCATGCACTGTCTGACGATTCGTTTGCGACAGAGCGTGAAGGAACGCCTATATAAACTTGAGTCTCTTCAACCGGGGAGCGAGGAGTACGACCAGCTCATCACCGTGGTGATGGACTCTCTGCACCACCACAACGATGACGAAGAAATCAAAGACCTACCCTTGCTCGAACCTGCAATCGGCGAGCAAGCGAGCAAAGAGGCTGCCCAGAGCTTCAAGAAGACAAAGAAACTCGTACCAACAAGGTGTGTCTATCTGCAGCGACGTAGGTTGACATAGTGTGCTGAGAGACGTCACTACAGGGCGCACCCATCGATTCCTAACAAACCTCCCTTCGAGACGTTGCTCGGCCTGCTCGAAGCTCCTATCGACAAGCTCAAGGATTGGTTCGCCGCGTTCCCGACCGAGGGCGAGATGAAGGAGGCGAAGGAGGAGCTCAAGCACCGAGACCACGACGCTGCTGCTGGCAGGGCAGCGGCAGGAAGTCACTGATACGGATGATTTCTCGACCGTAGTCCAAGGACATTACTAGGACGGGCCTCTGTGTATTATAGTCTGTAATATGTTGCTTCAACAGGACGGACAAACAACTTCACCCTACCGAGATGCCGGTAACTTTATGGTATTCGATGGACAAAAGGACTCGATGAGGTCTACGCCCCTCCGAACGCAAGTTGGCATCAACTCTGAAAGAGGCGTTGAGTATCATACTCACTTGGACCTACTTACTCGTGCCCGCCCTGCAGCACCCGCTCAGCATCCGCCCAATCAGCCAACGTAATCGCCATCCCAATCCCGTCTGCATCATCTACCATCCCCGCATCAGGATCATCGTCCATGTTGCCCGGACCATCGTACTCAGTCGAACCCGAAGTGGACTCAGACCCTCCCTCCGGCCCCACCGAGGCAGAAAACAGCAGGTCATGGTCAAGCTGCACCCCAAGCGGGCTTACGAAACTGTCCACCACGCTCAACACCGCGCGTCGTGCCCCCAGGCTTGCATCTGCTTCATCGCCCTCCGTATCAACAGCATGAGAGCCGCGCGTACGTGTCTGCGTATGAGTGAAGTGCGAGCGGTCCGCAAAGTCCATCGCGGAGTGGATATCGTTGTCGTCCGCCCCGTCGCGGCCGCCTGCTGCACGGGAGACGGCTCCGCCGGGGATGTGTGAGTCCGACCGGGTGAAGTCGATCTCGCGGAGGTTCATGAGGAAGCGGGAGATGAGGATCGCGGTGAGCCTGTCAGGGAAGGGGTAAGAAAGACAGCCGGTAGCGGTAGGGGCGCGACTATGACCGTGGTCGTAGTCTGACACGTACGGCTCTTCGAAGGTGGTGATGAAATTTGCTTGCTAAGGCGGTCAAAGGGCGCGTCAGCGTGCGCGATGGACGACGAGCGAGGAGGCGGGATGGCATGTGTACATACCGCGGTAATCCTAACTATAATCTGCAGGATGTTGAGTATCAGGAGGATCCTGCCCGCACAAAGACATCGGCCACTTTAGCCGACTCATCGGGAACGTACGCTCTACCGCATCCTACGTACACAAAGTAAACCGTCCCTGGAACGGATCCGAGCGCTGATTAGATGGTTCCGCTATATCTGCAGCAAGGACCACCGAATGCGTACCATCACGGAGAAGCAGCTGCAGAAGGGACGTCTTGACGTTCGCCCGTGCAGCAGACTGTCTGAACCGGTAGGTTCGCCACCACGTCACTCCGATGACGAGCGCATCCGCGACGATGAGGCATACCCGCGTTGCGGTCGTCCCTGTAGACGCACCGATCAAATTCTCCTGGGCATTGTCAGACATAACAAGGGGGTTGCGCACAGCTGTACGGTCGTTCATATTAGTGACCTATCCTCGTGCGGTAGGATTGAAGGGAGGCACGTACTGGTCGATGAACGTCACGGTGAGTCCAGGGAATGTCGGAATGCAGTAAATAGGCGGAGGTAGATTGAGAGGCACAAGGTGGATGAAATTGTACTGTATGAAGCAAAAATCATGAGGGCCGGACATGACAATACGTGAGTAGCGGTCTGCTCACGATGTTGTAGCCAGCCGTGGCGATAGAGAGGAGGTAGACCAGTATGGCAATCGGCCAGGTGCGGTTGCTCATTGCGTACGCCCGCAAGGATGAGAACGCTAGGACAGGATCCGGCATAAGTGGGCGGTTCACACTCGGCCGCACACTCTGGATGGAGGCACTTGCCTGCCCAGACGAAGTACGGGGCAATGCTGAATACGGCGAGGACTCGGTTGAGGACAACGCAGCTGCAGACGTCACCGACATCAGAATTACCGGGCGACGAGTTGACGGTCGATGGCGCCGACGTACCTCTGAAAGACGTGAGTGTAGCAGCGTGAGCTTGGTCCCCACTCCTTGTAAGAAGATGGTGTCGAAGCGCACCTTATCCGATATGAGAAAAGACAGCGGGAGCTGCACCGCGAATTGCACGAGCATGATGTAGCGATTGAGCAGGAAGATGACGGACGCGCTGTTGATTTTGCGCCTCCAGACGAGGCGGACCTCGCGGTCGAGGGTGATCAAGTATTCCCACCCGAGCCATGCTAATTGAGGGGATGCGGCTGAGTGAGGAGGTGACGGATGTGAGGGGAGCTCTTACCGACGGCGCCCATGAAGGTGAGGTTGTATGTGTAGCTGTGAGTTACCGCATATCGTCATCAGCGTCCAGATTTTGGGGGAAGAGGATAGGCAACTCACGTAGTCTGAAACTCTGAGATGAGTTCAGCTGGTGTTTCTTCGAACCCGGACATCTTGAGTCAGAGTATAAGCCGATCACTGCGACCCTGCAGCTAGGCAAACTTGGTTCCAATTTCCCTTGCTCCACTGAACTTATATCCCCTCATCCTATATCGTCCATATTGCGCAGAAAGGCATGTCAGCGATGAGCGCGTATGTCAGCGCCCGTGGTGGCCGCAGCTTCGACACTCGGCAGAGGGCCTTCGAGCTGGAGGAAATCTGCCAGCCTGTCACGCTCTGGCACTTCTTTAAATCATTGCGTCTGGATGCGCCCATATGCGGTTCCGCTTTCCCAGATACTTTTGCGTCACGGGGAGAGCGCGCACGGTTGACATGGGAGCGACAGGCCGTTTGAAAGGCGGGCGCGAGCCAAGCCCCTCAAGCTTTTGAGGTGCTTTGTGTCCTGTGCCATGTTCACGAGATCCTTTTTGAAGCTTATCGTATATGTGAACGATGGAGAGACAAGGTTGGC
Source organism: Cubamyces sp. BRFM 1775 (assembly GCA_022385745.1). Lineage (NCBI taxonomy): Eukaryota > Fungi > Basidiomycota > Agaricomycetes > Polyporales > Polyporaceae > Cubamyces > Cubamyces sp. BRFM 1775. The sequence goes on along the minus strand of MU278498.1, from coordinate 24,518 downwards.
CCGGTAAACACGGAGTGGTCTGTCGCTAGGCGGCGACAGTATCCTAGAGGTCCACACTAAGTAGGGGGTCAAGAAAACCACGCGCGTAGCAGATTTAGCACAATCTTCAACAGAGCAAGATTAGAAGGCGCACCGCAGCGACGACCATCCGTCTTCAGATACATCAGCGTGTGGGAGATCACGGCTCTGTCAAAATCCAATGTCGTTCGCGTGATATACTAGTAGCGGAAGGACCACATCCTGCGAGATCGTTGCGCTGTTATATAATAAAATGACGTAGATCTGGCTGGCATATATCGCAGCCCTATGGTTTGCTGTTGAGTTCACTGTCATATGCCGCCCATCCGCGGGCAGGCCGGCGATGAGATCTGAGAGATGGAAACCTCAGAGCCACAACAGGTCCAGAGGCATGGCAGAGAGTGCGATCCACCCAATGAGGCAATAGGGACGAAGGTCTGGAGGTTTTTAAGGAGGTACCCCGCTTGGAGGATACCAAATGGTCAGTCACAGAGCAAAGGACGCAATCCAAGTGACGAACCAGCTGCAGCTGGTGTTCCAAATCTAGAGCTGGGCTTCGACGAGCGCCAAATAGGCGCTTGTTTCTCCGCTCGAGCCTGCTACATACCATCATCATGACAACCACCTCGGCTTGCATAATACTGCATTCGGTCTGATTTGTTTCCTATATGTGCTCATGACGAATGGATATACGAGTCAAGCATAGCACACTCCAGCGGGCAACCTCAAAAAGAAGGCGTAAGAGCTATATCTATGCCAGACTCGCGACATTTTCCTTTATCGCTTCGCCGCGGGTTCTCACCATGTGCACGAGAACCCCAATCCCACTCGGCCAAGGCATTAAGAGGCATATCAAAGCTCAACCACACCTCCTGACTGATGGGCACAGCTTGGAGCTGCGCCGCACAACTGCGCCTATACTCTTCGAGAGACCCCCGACGTCAACACCCAGCTGCATGACACAAGATTTGTTACCGGGTTTTACTCGTTGAAGATCGCTGCCGTGTCGGCTTCAAGACCGTCGGATGCATAAAGGCTTCGTGCATGCTGGAGCCGTAGAACCTAGCCCGCTGCATTGACATCGACAGCCTGAGCCACGAAAGGATGCAAAGAATCGCCTCACTGTCTCTTCTCTCGTTTGCCTGGCTGGCCGCACAGATCGCATACGGTTTCCAAGAAAGCGGCCCGCGATGCCGCTGCCTCTACGGCGACCCCTGCTGGCCCAGTGAAGCCGACTTTGCTCAGCTCTCGTCAGAAATATCGCACCCTCTCGTAAAACCCACCCCTCTCGCCCAGCCATGCTACCTCGCGAGCAATTCATCTGTCCAATCGAACTCTTCTGTATGCTCCACTATCTCCGAGAACTGGGACAACAGCACTTTCAGGTCCGGTCATCCCGGAGCCATGGAGGCGCCGAACTTCGAGACGTTCATCTCCCCTGCCGGCCAACTGCACGCCTGCTTCTTGAACACGACGTTGGGCGCGCTGCGCTGCGAACAGGGAAGCGTGCCCGTCGTCGGCGTTGAGGCACACAAGGTGGGCGACATCCAGGCTGCAGTGAAATTTGCTGCGAAACACGACCTGCGACTGGTCATCAAGAACACCGGGTACGTGCTTGAGCGGTTTCTCACTCCCTGCCAAGAGTTACGGTAGAGCCCAGAATAACCACATCCCATTTAGGCACGATTATCTCGGCCGAAGCAGCGGGAGGGGCTCCTTCATGATATGGACGCATCACATGAAGAACATTACCGTACATGACGCGTTCCGTCCGTTAGGTTCGCTGTCCGGTGAAACCTTCGAGCATGGTCAGTGCTTGCTAGGATATCATGGATGCCTATCGCCGTCCCCAGTTGACAAAACTATTGTAGCTATCACCGTCCACGCCGGGGTTCAATGGCAGGAAGCGTACAGCGCAGCTAATGCTTCAGGAAGGATGATGGTAGGAGGCGTCGCAGCCGGTGGCTCGGTTGGCGCGGCTGGTGGGTGGGTTCTAGGTGGCGGCCAAAGTCTGGTCTCTCCCGTATACGGACTAGGTGGGTTCACAGGTACGGAATGCTAGTATAACACTAAGTGCCTCTTGTTGACTAGGAGTCGACAACGTCCTTGAATTCACCCTCGTCCTCGCCAATAGCTCGCATATCACCACAAACGCATATGAACACTCTGACCTCTTCTGGGCACTCCGCGGTGGTGGTGGCGGAACGTTCGGAGTCATCACCTCTGTGACATATAAAACATATCCCATCGTCCCTACGATCTCTGCATCGCTCATTGCTTCAGTCAACAGCACGCAGTCGACCCTCTCGGGATCCTTAGCGGAAGCTTTCACCGAGTTCGTACGCATCACCCCCACGCTCACGGATGCTGGATGGGGTGGTTATGTTACCTATGGACCCGGGACTCAGGGCGGTCTCACGTATGAGCTTGTCGCAATTGCTCCAAACGCCTCATGGGAAGAAGCCACCGCGACGATCGTCCCCTACTTCGACTATGTGCAGGCGCTCGCAGATAATTCCACAGGCTCAGGAACTGCCGAAACGCAGCTCACGGTGTCGGTCGCCGAGACTACGCTCTATCCTTCGTTTCTCTCGTGGTATATGGCCAATATACCCGCCACCGGTCTGGTGGGCTCCAACCTCAACCTTGGGTCGTGGCTTCTCCCTAGAGATCTGATGGAGACCGACTACAAGCGCGTCGCAGAAACGCTTTCGACGGTCCCCGGTCTAAGTTTTGAGTGAGGGGGTATATGCCTTCTGCTCATAATTAATCTCACCACATATGCTGCGACTCGCCTTTAGGTTTGTTGCAGGTGGAGCTGTGTCGCAGGCGAACGCCTCCTCGACCGGACTCAATCCTGCGTGGCGCAAGGCTCTCGTACACACTATCTTTGGAGTTTCCTGGGCCGACGGCACGCCGGCAGCAGAGATTGATGAGATGCAAGACACCCTCAAAGCTACGAGTGCGAAACTTAGGGCGCTCGCGCCGGATTCGGGGGCATACTTTAATGAGGTGGGTATCAAGGACGCACGCTGACTCACGCTACTTGCCCTGACTGAATACAACCGGATAGGCTTCCATGTTTGAGCCAGACCCGCCCAAGGCGTTCTTTGGGGCGCATTATGAGAAGCTCAAGGCAATCAAGGAAACATACGATCCTATGGATCTGTTCCTGGTGCTGGAAGGAGTGGGATCGGACGAGTGGGACAGAGAACTGACATGCCAGACACATTGAAGAAGCGGACCGTTATACACGTAATATTCCCTGAGTTGGTATAGTAGAGAGACTACGGATTTCATGCAGCGCAACGGGAGTACACGCCGGTCGTGAGCGTAAGCGTAAGCGCCCATGCCTTCGGTGGCTGCATGTCCATATTGGGAAAAGTCTCTCTCACTCCTTGAGCGCCTAATACCTTTGACCTTTACTTGCTCTCGACTCAACACGATTCAGCCTTGAAGTCGCCATTGCGGCGATCCTCGGCGGCAGTGCTATGTATACAGTCATATCCAAGATATCGGGAGCTTTGCAGCACTTTGCCCGAGACGAAGCAAAGGACGGAGAACTCGGTCCTCCAGCTGGGGAAACCTAACGGTCCGGTGACCCCACGCCCTGAGATAACACGGCCATGACGCCCCAGCTGCGCCATGCCGTCCTTGGGCCTCGAGTACCGAGAAAACTAGCCATCTCAGGCTCGCAGACGCATGTGTTCTGCGTCTTGCCATCATGCTCTTCCTTGCGGCCGTCGTCTCCCTCCTGCTCGCGTGCTCTCTAGCTGGAGCGACTACCACACTCGTTACTACTGCTGCTGCGGATCCGCCGGACCCTGCCAAAAAGTTCCGCAGGCTCGAGAGTCTGACGAAGCAGTGCAAGTTCGGGCTCGGGGGGCTGTGGTTCGATCTGTGTCCTATTCTCGAGGGAAACGATGCCGGGTGGACGTTCGAGCTTGTCCGCAAGACGCCCCCGACGATCACGACGACGTCATACAGCATCAGGCTGAGAGGCCCGCTCGAAAAGGACGAGAACACGCCTCAGCATGAGCAGGTGAGTAAAGCGATAGACGATGAACCTTGTTGGGCATCTGGACACCCTCCTTTCGAGTCGCCGTGAACGCCCAGGGCAGTAATTTGGCGCATGCTGTTCTACACGTCCAATGCCAGATCTACTGCCTTGGGTTGCACGAGTTTGACCATGACGTGAATGGCTTGCTACTATGTAACTATGATTTCGACCCAGTTTGCCTATGTCGTCTCCGTGGCGCACCACATATCCGTCTTATCATCTCATTGGAGAGTCTATGAGTGTACACTCTACAACAATTTGTCTGCGCATACTATTCATGTGCGAGCGGTATTGATCACGAATTCCTGGGTCATGTGCGCCTCGACGAACCGTGTTGCGTAAGCTCTCGAGAACACCTTGAATTGACTAGTCTATACCTCCCAGTGTCCACCTGGGACTTGGATATGCTCCATTGGTCAGTATAGCCGTGGGCGTCGTACGCCTTAGCTCGAAGTATTGACATCACAGGACATCAGTCACCAACCGTCGGCCCTTCCACAAAGAAGAGGAACCTCGCGTGTTGCAGACCGTCCCCATTGCGGGGGCAATGAATCTGCCAAACATCACTCGCTACTATCCTGGCGTCAACATCACTGCCCAACTCGCGCCCCCACGTCAAGAGCCCGAGGCCAAACACGGTATGCGACGCTGACCCTGCTACTGTCAAAATCATGGTACGTGGTGACTGATATTCGCATAAAGATGTCCTCCACATCCGCTTGCACGGCGGATTCTACGTGTATGGCCCCCAGAAAGCCGACATTCAGTTCGTGTGCGACCACGATGTCGAGGAGGTTCGTTCATCCTTTAAATAAGACCCGTTTCCGTGCCCTGGTTATATCTGACATCGTTTCGTGTAGCCCACATCGCCGACATTCGCCTGGGCCTGGAACGGGACGCATACATTCCAATGGCGCACGAAGCACGCCTGTGGCAAGCAAACTTCACGAGGTACCATGACGGCCACCATGCCAGCCAAGCCCACCTCCACCGTACCCGCCGACCCAATCGAAGACGACTCGCCCCCAACCGAGACCCCCGAAGACCTCACCAACGACGGGCGCGGGATCGCCGGCCGCATGTCGCGCTCGTTGCTCGTGCTCGTGCTCTCATCGTTCACGGCGCTGCTTGTGCTGGCGTACGTCGCGTGGTGCCCGCCGGCGCGCGTGCGGCAGTACGTGACGCGGTTCATGAAGGCGCACCCCCGCCTGGCGCGCTTCCGCGTGGGCGAGCGCGTGCTCATGCGCTGGGCGTACGAGGACCTGGAGCTGGTGGACGAGTATGGGTATGGGGAGGGCGAGGAGGACGTGATGGTCAACTTTGCGCCTGATGCGGATCTGGAGGGTATACCGCTGAAGCCGTCTCCGAGGCATGGGGGACGCACGGGCTATGGAGCGATGTAGCTTGTCGTCTTCTCAACGTCCTCTACCGCATCGATGTTGTGATGCGCTTTGTTCGGAGTTCGGCGGTGATTGTGTATGTAACACATAGAAGTCTGTACGTGTACTGTGTCCGGCTGTATTGCTTTGTAGATGTGTAGATTATATGCTCGCTGTGGGTGCGCTGTATTTAGTTGTAAAATCATACCGTGTATCACGCTCCTGCTCACTCGTATTCGTGCCAGCTGAATGTTACATCTGACCACACGACAATACAGCCTTCGGTCACTTACCGTAGCATCAACCCACGTATGGAGCCATCGCCAGAGGTATAACCTTATCCATGTTACACGAACATACCGGCAAGAAGGTGATAGCGTGGCTGTACAATACAAGTCGAGGGGAATCGCAGAAGATCGGGGTAGAGGCATCGCGTGATTGGGAACTATCAACCCCATGCCGCGGTAGTACTAGATGCAAAATGTGTTAGAGTTGGGCAGAATCCATCTGGGAGGGCTCCAACTCACCTATAGTTCACTATTAGGTGGCCTTCCGTGGAGAACGACTGTGGTCGCGGTTAGGAGGGGGACACGGCATTGACGGTCTGCACTCACTTTGAAGAGATTTGCGACGGTATCATCGGGTGCAGGAGAGAACGCGAGGTTGATGTAGGTGAACTGGGACCCGGACATGGTTCGGTTTCTGTCGTGTAGGTGAAGAAGACGCACAGAGCTCACCAGAGGGTCACCCTGCTTCCAACCAAGCTCCTTCCTCAAGAACTGGATCACAGCCTGGAATCGGTTCGACGCTGTAATCTTGTAGAAGTTCTGCTTCATGATAGGAGCGTTTCCAACGGCTTTGAACCGCACGACAACTGCACGCATACACGACAGATGAGCATGCCGCAATCCATACACGCCCTTACACGAAAAGCTCGCGCACCTTTGTTGCCATCCTTCTTCTTGTAGTTCTCGAGAGCCTCCTGGGCCTCTTGAAGGATGTTACCGCCGTCGGTGTAGGTCCATGCTGAGGGCAACGCGCGAGAGTGTGGCTCTGGGCTTGCCATGGACGTCGCCGTAGGCCGCTTCGCGCTGCAGGAGTGCTCTAGCGCCCGTAACTCGCGCTATGCCAGACCGGCAGCGCAGGCCCGGTATTCCGGTTTCCTTGCAAGGGCGCAGTTGGGCGCTCGTCACTCTAGTTTTGCTTCCTCCAAGAAGCTTCCTCTCAACTCCTTCAGTTGCGACAATTCACACTGGCGCACTTCGAAAGTCCACCATAATCTTGCGCAATATCAACGATATCGAGCCAAGCCTCCGCTCTTCGACGGGTAGAGTGGGTCTGCTAAGTGCTAAGTGTCTCACTGCTTGTTGCATCGGCTTTGTATTTTCAAATCGCAACGGATCCGCGCAGTCGCACAACTCAAATGGGACCGATGATCTGAGACGCTGGATATCGTCTCCCCTATCCCCTTCAGCAAGCCTCGAGTTTTAGCCCCACTGTTCGTGATGCGCGAATCAGGAGTCAGTCATTTGAGTCCAGTGTGTGCAACGATCGGGATGCGGTACTGTCCAACTTAAACCCCGAGCCTATCGGCCATCTTGACCAGGGTAAACACATCGCTCGCGCCGAGGCTGATGACGGGTTACACAATCTTAGCGCGGCGCGACACGCTTGTTCTGTGCCTCAGCCATATGTGATGTTGCTCATGCACTGCCTGACACTCAACGCTGGTATATAAGACCAGGGGGGGCGTGCTGTTTCAAACACTTGTATCCTCCCCCACATATTGACCGCCATGACTGCCGTCCCTACTGACCCGTATGACTACATTCAGTGGAACATGAAGCTAGGTGAGTGATTCGAGCGAAGCGCCGCATTGTGGGACATAGACTGACGTTTTATGCGCCCAGCCCACCGAACGTTCGAAGAGGGCTATAATGTCATTGTCTCGAAACTGGACGACCCGCCAATGGATGACTTGAGAAACTTCTTGGGTTATTGTGAAGCGTGGACCCAATCGGTCATCGACCATCACGACACGGAGGTCCGTGTGATCCTACTCCGCGTTCTGAACTTGTTGCTCATGTGCAGACAAACTCCAGGAAGCTACCCTGTTCCCGGCGCTGAACGCAAAGATGGACTTCTCTCACGAGAAGGAGCAGCATGCCGCTGTACACACGTTCTTGGAAGATTTCCTTGCCACGGTCCGAACCGCACAGGCTGACACGTCCAAGTTCGACGCTGTGAAGCTTAAGAGCATGCTGGAGTCATCGAATGATGCGATAGTGAGTCGCTTTTTTACCCAATTTGCGCGACACGCGAGGTATCTAACGCATTGACGTTGTATAGTTCTCACATTTCCGCGAAGAGGTCGAGCATCTCGAGCCCGCGAAGCTCAAGGCTGCAGGATTTACTCCTGCCGAGTGCCAACAAATGACCGATGATGTGAACAAATATGCGAAGAGCCACGGCGATCCTTTCCTCGCAGTCCCGTACATGCGCAGGTGAGTCCCATTTGACTCGATCACCAATAGCAAGTGATCTCACGCATGTTCATGTCCACGCAGCCATACAGCGCCGGAGTACAAGGACGTCTGGCCACCAATTCCATGGATCCTTCGCAAGCTGGTTGTACCATACGTCTTGGCGAAGAAGCATTCGGGGCACGTCTCCAGTCATTTTGCCTATAATCACTACGGCTACTAACCGCTGACCGTGACAGCTACTGGAAGTACTCGCCATATGGCATGTCATAATGGGTGCCCAAGTCTCATGTCCTTGTCTCACGCCTTACCTCTGTTCTACGCTTATCATCGCTGTAATCACGGTCACTATGTTACCCAGCTATGCTCCAACCTCCCAGAGATCTCGCTCAGTGGATCATGGCTACCGAGATCGCTATACACCTCAGCACCAACTCCGTACAACGCGAATGCTTACCGCCACGCAGTATGTACCGCACTTGAGCGGCGAACTGAGTTACCGGTGTTTGTTTTGGGTGGCAGCCTAGGCCCTAGGCGCGCGGGCAACAACCGGGTCGACTCGGATATCCGATATGGTAAGTGTTGTCCTCCATGAGCCCAGTGGCCATCGCAACACCCGGCTCTTCAGGGCTTCATCAACCATCTCTTGCGGCGTACGCCGTGCATCTCCTCTTCTGAGGGCTTTCTGAGTCTTTCTCGCCGACAAGAGCATGGGATGCGCCACAACGCCTATGGCGGGCTATGCTTCCGCTCCGATGCGAGATGGTATATCCGGATCTTTCAACAGCCTCGCTCCGGGCACTGCGCCGATCCCACCATCATCCTCGAGGCTGGGACCTGGCGCAGGCCCAGGAGCGGACTTGCGCTAGCCCCATCGTGGGCACAGTGGCTCGCCCATCGCGGAGTTATTGCCTGTCCATGTGCCATCGCGCGTTCGCCATCCGGCGCCCTGCGTCTTCTTCAAGCTTCCTTATCACGTCTAGCGTCACGGGCGGTGGGCGACCGGGCCCTTCGAAATCGAACGCAGGCGGTCCATCTCAACTTCGCGGTACCGCATCTCAATTTCCGCGCGGCGCAGCGCAACCGTGATAAGTCGCCGCGAGGCGAGGACAATAAAAATAAAAGGCACGCATGAACGGGAGGAGCGGTTGGTGTTCTGTTCCCCGCTTTGCGCGCCCACTTCGTCTTTGAGCGGACCCCTGGTCGATGTGTGCGGATTGAGCTTGCGGGATGTCCGCCGCAATGGAGAATCCGTTCTCTGAGCCGATTGTGACGCTTCTGACCCATGCAGAAGCAGTTCGGTGAGTAGTCTTTCTGCGCGTGCATCACACGAGGCACTGGGCTTACACGTTTTGTTGGCAGCGTCATGACCCGTGAGGATCTTCGGTTGAGCTCTCTACTGCTCCAAGGACTAACTGGAATTACGTCTTCTTCTGTCGTCCAGTCGTCGGATTCACCGCTCTTCTCTACGACCACTTCGTAACGGTACATCCCCTCACTCAGTATCCGCAGCTCTAACATTCTAACCCTTCTCCTAGTTCATAGATGAGGCGAGTCTGACATATCCGAGGTGCTACCGCCACTTCCTGACAAGTTCTACTCCAGGTCAACTTAATCTGGGGTGCAAAGAAAGGCGTTGTTTCCATCATCTTTATCCTTGTAAGTGCTACGACCCTCTGGGAGCTGCTTCAATCGCTGAATATCACGCAGAACCGGTACTGCATGTAAGGGCTCCCGACCACAGGCAACAAGCTGCTGCTGAAGCACCCATCCTTCTATTAGCCCCGTTGTTTTAGCCTTGGACATCTACGGTACGCCCTGAATGACATTCGACCCTACGTAGTAGTTAACGAAGTCTTGCAGAAACCTTCGGCGATGCGGCATCATCGATAACGGTACACCTACTTTCCCCGTAGCGACATACACTGTACTCATAGCCATCGGGGCAGTTCTGCAAGGTCTGGACGGTAGTGCAGGGTTACGTGACAATAGTGTCGTACATCTCGATTCACAGTACGTGTGCTATTGCTCCCCTACCGCGTACTCTCACCCCGACTCACTATGACACCCTCTATCAGCGATTGTCGCGTGGAGGCTGTACGCTATATTCAACGGCAAGGCGTGGGTCGCACGGCTGCTGTGGGTTGGGGGCTTCTTGTACTTCGCCATCTCCGCTGGTTTGACCACCGCGTCCCTCATACCCACTATTGGTACGTGACCACACACGCTCTGTCGACCACATCGCTGACGTCCGTCCAGCGAACCTCCGGCCATATCATCATGCGTGTGTTGGGAACGTAAGTGGCTCTCATCTGTGGCATGCGGAGTGTGTGGCATCGGTGATTCAACGCCCGTCATAACTTCTCTCAGGCACCAAGTTACATCTGGTCGATTTGGCTTCCCAGGTACGTCGCGCAACTAAGCTTCGAGAGATCGCAGTGGGCCAACCCCGCGCGCGAACCTAGTGTATTCTTCGAGACTCTCCTTTTTGGGCTCACGATCAAAGCCATGGTCTACCAAGGCCAACGCCACTCCTTGACTTCGCTTTCTCTCCTCCTTTATCGCGACGGTGAGTATCCGCATTCTCGTCTCGTCCTGGGCCGATCAACTCACAAACCTCTTGCATGCAGGGATGTTGTACTTCGTCGCTGTGACATGTAGGCTTTTCCCATCCGACCATGTGTGCACCGCTGATATGTCCCCACGTCAGTATGTTCTCTCTTCTCCCTCATGGTGTGGGCCCTCGCCGGCCCCGACCTTCTCGGTCTCGCGCGCTAGTAAGTTCCGCCCACTTCGTTTATCATTCATTTGTCCTGATCCGCATCCAGCTTCGCTCTTGCGATGGTGAACATCGCCGGCTCGCGGCTCGTCCTCAACCTAAAGTCGTTTGCGGCGTCTGCCAACCCCGACGAGGACCTGACCTGGGACATGCCCGCCTCCCGGGGCCCTTCCGACGGACACTCGTTCCATCACACCCCCGTCAGCCTCCGTTTCGCCTCGGAGCGCGCAAGCTCCGACGAAGAGTCAGTCGCCGGCATGGGCACGTTTGATCTGGAGATGTACGCCATCGAGCGGGACTGTCAGCAGCTTGGGACCCGGTTACATTGACAGTTGCGGGGGACTTGGCGCAGGCGGGCACGGCGCTCAGAATACCATTCGGGGAGAAGAGATATACCAGGTTATATGTACACTAGCAAGATGTATCGTTAGCTTATCCGGTCTCATGGCGGGCCCCGGGCCTCGTCGATTGAACTGCCTTTACCCCCCGAGATCGAGTTTCCGACCTCAAGGGGAGTATTAGGTTACATCAGCCCCAGCTCCTCGGCGCGCTGGAACTCGTTGGGATACAGCTTCTTCGCAATCGCAGGAAACAGGGTGAGTCTCGCGTATCCGCTGCGCTCCAGCGGGTCGGATATGGACGCGAGCCGGAGGACCTTAGGGTTGGGTGCGATGTGCTCCTTGGCCACATCCGCGCTTGAGAACTGCGGTAGGGGCACCACGGGCTTGTCAAGCTTCGTGGAGAGCACGTAGGGGATGGTGTAGCTATAGTATGATTGTCAGCTCCAATGGAGACATATTGCACTATGCATGCTTACCGGTCCTCGTCGATCAAGAGTGTGTTGACACGGTGAGTGGTTGCGACGAGCTTTCCGCCGGTCAAGCGCATGAGCTGCATACCTGCTCGTCGAGACTGTCAGGCAATCAGCTAAAGCGATAATTGTCATGACTTGCCGATGTTGCACACAACACCTCCCTCGACGTAAGGGACGTCGATCCAGGCACCAGCATGGTTTTGCACCTGTAGTCCTGGGCGAGATTGAATGAGGCAGGTCACAAACGTCGAAGGGTCCCGATGCTCATGCATTCCCTGAGCGAATCCATTCTGTGCTCCAGCGCGGATCGTCGAGTTGACCGGGAGGTAGTGCCAGATAGCACTGTTGAACTCATGCTCGTCGGGAAAGTAGGCGTCGAGTGCAGCTTGTGGGATGTCCAATAGTTGGCAAATATGCTCGTTCAGCGCGAGGTTCAGAGCACGATATCGCTCGAATAGCGTCTCCATGAGAGAACGGAATTTAGGGAGGTCTTCTTCTGCGGGCCATTGGTTCGGCCCTGATTGACAGCGTAGTTGAGTTAGCATCCAATTTCAACAATGAGAGGATTGCCTATGCTGACCTTGATGTAGTCTCTTCCAGAATGGGACGTTGTCTCCGACAGGAGCCGGTGAATCGAGCCCGAAGCGGTATGCCTCTGCATATGCCTGATGCAAACGTACACAGTGAGCATTCAAGTCAGACATCTAGGGTTCATTCGCCCGAACCTTGTGGGGGCCTGCGATGTCGTCACCGCGGAAATGACCCCGCAGGGCGTACGAACTACTCGCGCTCAAACTATCCTTCCACGAGTCGGGCTTGTTGAACAGCTCCTCTGCGGCGGCGAACACCTTGCGTTGGAAGGCGTCCTCGAAGCCGGGTACGTTGACGAACAGTACGAAGCCTACGTCCTCCAGAGCATCTCGCAGCTGGTCATGATACTTTGATGAGTTACTAGTAGCTAGGGAGAAGTCGACGATCGGAATGGAGCCGAAGTCCTTCCGAGTAATCGGCACGCTTTGAGGGGGCTGCGAGTTCTTCTCGATGGCGTCCACGAGCTTCGAGGCAAATGGCTGGACGTGGGCCTCGGACAGCATGGTGTAGTGTTCACCTTCGACGTCGATGAAGTCCACGCCGCGTTCGCAGAACCCACCCCATGGGGAAAGCTGCTTCGCTTTATACACTTCTCGGGTCCCCATAGATGGAAGTGGTGCGGCACAAAACACCGTGAGAGATGCGTCGCGTAGAGTTCCAGTTGGCAGATAGGACCGCCCAAGTTGTGTCAGAGCATATGCCACATGAGCCCAACGCAGCAACTGGGCAGGCCGAAGTTGGAGTTTCTGGAGTCGTGCCTGGTCGGAATGCACCAGCAACCAGTCCACTAGCAACGCACTATGGCCTGGCTCAACGTCTAAATCGGCCGCTGCAGGGAACGCGTCCGAGAGAAGCTCTCTCACTCGGCCGACCGCAGTTGGGGTTACAAGGCCAACAAACATAAAGAGGTTGAGGAGCACTTCGATCCAGGTGAGCTCGTGCATCCGTGCCTGAATGAAAGGGGGCAGATTGAACACTCCTACCCACGCTACGCGCTTGCCTTTAGATTCCAAGGCGCGGCCCATCTCGAAGGCAACGGCGCCGCCGAAACTATATCCCGCGATGTGATACGCGCCAGTGGGCTGGGCTTTCTCCACCGCCCCGACGTACACGTCGACCATCTCGCCGAAGGAAGAGAACACGTCGTCGCCGTCCTCGAAGCCGCGGGCGCGAAGAGCATACACGGGTCGATCCTCCAAGACTTTGGCCAGGCCCAGGAATACGAGGACTTCACCCACACCGGGGTGGACCAGAAACAAGGGAGGCTTCGACCCGTGCGCTCTAAGAGTAACAACTGGGTTATATGTCGAGGCCGATGGAGAGGACTGCACAGAGGTGAGGTAGTCGCATAGCTCCCGGAGCTCCGCGCGGCGGAGCAGATCGATGACGGGAATATCTTCGATCTTGAACTCCTCCTGAAGCGCGTGCTTCAGCCGGACGATGTGCATCGAAGACATGCCGAGTTCGAAGATGTTGGTTGTCCGCGTCCACCAGCTCCCGTCCACGCCCATCACTTCTGCAATCACACGAGACACGGTCTCTTCGATGCCCGTGAGGTTCTGCGGGTGGGAGGAAGGAACGGAGAGCCACGTTCGCTGCTCGAGGTCCTGGAACTTGCCAGACATGTACGCAGCTAGCAGAGACGCGCGAGACACCTTCCCGATCGCGGTCTTCGTGAAGAGGGTGCTGGGGAGGGGGAGGACGACGTGTGGGCCACGAAGACAATAAAAGACGCAGCGATCGCGAATAGCATAGCTCGTCTCCTTGACTAGCTGCGCATCCTCGTCCCCAAGTACACCGTCGACGGGGACATCGACCTCCGAATGGCGATAGAAGACGGCGTACGTCTCCGTATCGCTGCCATGAACACGCATCGGACAGACGAAGACGAGAGAGCGCGTCAAACCACAGATGCCGCCCTCCGAGATGTAGTACTCGAGGTCGACGTTGGAGTACTTGACGCCGTTAATATTGATCTGGTCCTTCTCCCGGCCCACGAGATGGAGTCGGCCTTCCTCGTCGAGCATCGCGTTGTCACCAGTGATGAACCACCCATCCGCGGTGAAGCTCTCAGAAGTAGCCTTCGGGTCGTTGTAGTACTCCGAGAACACCGTCGGCCCTCTCAGTTGCAAGCGTCCTGGTTCGAGCGGGCGGCATGGCGTCTGCGTTTCTCGTGAAACTACGCGGAGCTCGACTCCTGGACAGCAAAGACCGAGAGACAGGTAGCTCTCGCCCGTGGACTGATCATCACGAACGCACGGACGCGTGTCGTAGATGCAGCCAGCCTGTATACGGTGTAAGCATCCAGTATGCCTCTGGAGGAATTGTCCAGACTCACGCAGGTCTCGCTCATACCAAAGCCTGCTCGGAGGGCGTTCCGAGGAGCGCCAAATGCTTCCAATAGGTTTGCGAATGCTATTGCCGTCTTGACTGACACCGCCTCTCCTCCAGAAATAAACGCAACGAGTCCAGATAGATCGAAAGCGTCGGAGGGAAGCGTATCCGGGGATAGCTCTCGACAGATCTGAGCTATCAAGAAGTTGGGGCTGAATGTGTACGAAATGCGGTAGGTACTGCACAGTTCGAGCAGTAAACGAGGGCGTTGCACAATAGCTGATGGAGAGATGTGATATTGACTGCGGCGCAAGCATCAGGCACGTCAGTGGTCACGGAACAATAAGGACACATCGTGTCAATGAAGTTAACTCACTTGGCATTCGCAGCTAATGCGTGTAGGTGGACTTCTGTGATGCAAGCGACATGGTCGAAATGGATCCAGTTCAGGAATCGGGAGCTCGACGTCGTCCCGTGGTGCTCGATCTTGCCATTGATACCGGATATGATGTTGGAGTGACGGAGCGCGACAGCTTTCGGCTTGCCAGTAGATCCGGACGTGAGCATCATGCAGACCACGTCGCTCACCAGCGCTTCGCGAGGGCCGCCGTCCGACAGAGCATCTTCATCGACGCAAGTGACACTGGCTGAGGGTCCGAATACGGTGGCCCAGGACAGTGTCTGGAACGCAGGCTCGAGGGCCTGAACGGTAGCCGTCGTCTCGGGGTCGTCGGTGATCACGATAGGATTGCAGAACATGCTCTGGAGGTGGACCAGAAACGAGGTCCTCCTAGACGTATCTGGATGGAGTGGAGGAATGGGGCAAACCGGTATGCCAGCTAAACGACGTTGAAGCTTTCTGTCAGTGACTTCCCGTCGCTTGGGAGGCGTGAAGTAACATACCAAAACAACACGCCCAAAAGAGTCTCACATGGAGGTCATTGTTGCTGAGGCTAGCGACGATGACATCGACCGCGGGATCGAGCCCGGTCACGAGCGAGCGGAGACGTCGAGAGTCGGCTAAGGCGGTGCGATACAGGTCTGCGTACGAGAGCGTCTTCGTAACGCGACCGTTAAGGTCGAGAAAATGAGCACCAGCGCCACTCTCTAGGGACCGAGCGGACAGCAGAGACGTGAGTGTGACTGGGGTAGTCGTTCGAATCAGTGTCGGCATCTGGTGGTCGGGCTATGATGGTGAGACTCACGGGCGCATGGTACGGTATCGAACCAAGATATAGCAGTTACAACACTGATGACTTGCCATCGAGCAATCGCATGGTGATGCTCTAGCCTGCACTATCCGGTGTTTCAAGCATGCAAAGGTACTGATCAGGTACCAGAACAAGTTCAAGAAGTTGAACTTGCGTTTTCCTGCCCCGACTAAACGCTCCCAGAGTAATCAGCGCTCGTCGAAGTTGGTGTCTCCGGACGTCGGCTTGAGCCAGCCGAGTATGCATCTCTTTCTCCGTGCGAGCAATGCCGTTATTCAGGGCGAGAACCTGGATGCTAGTGGCATGAGCATAACGCCAGCTGTCCTGGCGCAGGATCATCTCGCATAAGGACAACTTGGGCGTATGCTCCCGATGTGTCGTATCTGATTGTTGAGGAAGGATGTCAAACCTTTGGGGCCGAGCGACCGCTTGAAGTGGTGGAGCGACCTTCGCGGCACAAACGTGGAATCATATGACTTACTCATCGGTCCAGTCACGGAGGACATGTCGGCAGAGATACGTGGATCCTCCGCGTGGAATTCGGGTGGCGTCTAGAGTCGGCGCAAGGAAATCTCCAGCGACGAATGAGACCCTCTACTGGGCATCCGGGAATTAGGAATCCCATACCTTCATGAATACAGACGCATGGATCGTCACCTGTGAGAAGAAAATCGCAAGAGACGTACTGCGCGCGAGGCCTTGATTGTGTCCGGGATGTCGACGATGATGTATTGCAGGGTTGACGTAGGATAAGCCCTTGTGAATGCCATTTCCAGGGATCCTATACCGCCTCCGACGTCCACAAGAGGCGATATCAACGCCTGCCAATCAAAATACACAACTGAGGAGTGCCTCCATGCCATCGCCGGTGATAGGACGAAGTCAGCCCGCACGGATAGTGACATTGGCGTTTGCCATTCGGTGGAGCTGCTTCATAACTCGTCCCATTCGCTTCCCCCGCCAGGCATGAGTATGGTCTTCCTAGTATCTGAAGACCGACCCCCGGAAGCCTAAGGCGAGGTCCAGCCTGAGAGCTGCAGGCGTGCGGAACCGCCTCTGACCCTGCTGGGGACAGAGGCGCGAGCTGCTTCCGCTAAGGACGCTGCGGCCTTGAACCCGTTGTCGCAGCTGCCATCAAAAATGAATAAGTAGCCAGGCTATGAGAATCGGTAGTGGCACCGTATCGTTGAATACTCACATCAAAGCAACGCATCGCATAGATTTCGGGGGCGCCTCTCACGGAGGACGTCTGACATCCTGTGATTCTTGCATGTTTTGAGGAAGTACAGTACATGCAGAACTTGTCGGCATAGTGGATATAGACGCGAAGCATTTATGGCAGTGTTTTCATGGGAGGTGCCAGCTATTGAGGAGAATGAACTACGCATGACTGCTACGGATCGCCGATATCCCAAGTGGGCCTGGATGGTGGCAAGTACTGGGCACCAGGAGGCTGCGGAACCTAGCGCTAAACCCAATACTGAGATGTCGACTTCGATAAGCTGACTCTGAACTTAGTAATCGGAGTGATGACGTGCCCGCCAAAGCGTTCAAACTCCGCTTGGCATTAATGATGCGACGACGATCTCTGAACGACCCTGCTCAAGCGACGAGTACTCCCGCATTATGTATGCTCTGGTACTAGGCTATCAATCTGGTCAACATGTTCAATCTAAACCACTTCACGGCCTCCAAATCCACGCTGCTCCTATAGGCACCGCGGCCGCCGCTACTAGGGCAGTCAGTCAAGATGAAGCTAGAGATGTCAAGAAGCGGGCATTCTATGCCTCTTGAAGACAGGACTGGGTCTGATGGTTGCGGCCTATTCATGCGGCTGGATTCACCTGGAACTCATGCAATGACAGGCCCGCAATAAGGCCGTATCAATCTGTCAATGGCTAACCGCTCTCCAAGAAGTTCGTGTCAGTCTATATCTTTAACGCAGTTATCATACACCCCTATCAACGGTTGTAGATCAGCTGAGTCAAGATATCATACAGAGTTCTAGCTTCTGTAGTGACATATGGTGGTTTCGCAGGACATCTTCGATGTCGTTATTCGCGGCGGCACCGAATATGTCCGTGAAATCCCATCTGAGTTCTCCATGGCCAGCCCTGTGAAAGACATCATCCGCGCGCCACCATGTGCGCACTGGCGCATCCTCTTCTTCCTAGACATCATTCGTTCCCCTTGGTCATCTGCGTCATGCGCCAATGCATGCTGAGTCTGGTCGGGATGCAAAGATTCTGAATACTCACGTAGCATTTTAATCAACTTGGTTCGAGACTTGTAGAGAAGTTGGGACGCACGGAGGCAAACGTTAAGGCGCGAGAGCCGGGTGTCCCGAGGCACACACGTTGAGTGATGTCTCATGGTATCATATAAGATTGTGAGGGATCTGTTCTTGTCCTGCACCATAGGTCCATAGCTGATTACACATCCCACCGCAGCAGGATGTCGGCTCCACTTCCAACGAGTACGGGGTGCCCACCGGATCCCCTAGTCCCCCCAGGGATGTCGCTTGGGGAATACTTGGCGTTGCAAGGACAACTAGGTACGTTCCACATTTCTGCCCACCCTTTCTACGATGGTACTCGGCTGCTGACCGTGGGGTACTAGTCACTATCTCGATCTCTGTGGCCGTGGCCTTTGGTATTATTGCTTGGGACTAGTGAGTGTCCGGACATTTCTCGAGCAATGTTTGAATCTCAACACAACCGAAGCTTTCTCCTACTTCCCAATGAGGTCGCACTCTACATGGGCGCAAACCGGCAGATGCTCCGAAAACCGACCACAATCGCGTACGCTCGAACCGGCTGTATACGGCGATCCATGTACTCACGTCGCCGTATTGTTTTCATACAGCTTCATCGTGTTACGCTACTCTGGAATACTCGCTACCCTTCCTGCAATATTCTTCACCTCCGCACAGAGCCAACACTGTCAGGTTGCAGCCGTCATCAGCCAAGTTGGCGCCTGTCTTGCGGTCCTCTCCTCCGGGGCCATATTCTGCTTCCGCGTTTACGCAATGTGGTACGGGAGCAAGATGGTGTTCGCGTTAATCGCTGTGGTATACATCGCCATGGGATCCTCTTGGGTAATTGCTTGCCCTTATATTCTGACCGAGTTACTCACCGCGATGTCTCCCCCGCAGATTGCAGTGGCCACCCAATACAACGCCGCAACTGGCCCTCCTACGCCCCTCGGCTCAAACTGCATCATGCATCCCATAGCATCATGGGCACCGCTGAGCTTTGGGTCGTCAGTCTTGTTCGACACGACGATCCTTGTTCTCACTCTAGCCAAGCTTCCCCGGAATCTAACGCAGAAGTCCTCTGTCGGATCCCAAATTTTCCGCGACACCCTCCTGTACTTCACGCTGACAACCACGACGAACATCGTCGTTCTCAGCATCCAAGCGTTAGGGAGCTCACACGCCATGCTGAAGCCCACCGCGGTCCCTTTCTCGACGGTGATGATCGTAACGATGGGATCTCGGGTCTACCTCAACCTGAAGCTCTTACATCAGAGAAGCCAGGGCGGCACCTCCGCTGGTGCCGGAGGCGGAGAAAGGATCCCTCTCTCAATCACCAGCTCTGACAAGAACAAGAGCATAACGTCGCGCGACAGCACCACTCGAGCGGTGATCCAGCGCGGATACTCTGATGAAGGAAGAGAGTCGACCCTAGGGAAAGTCCTCCCGGAACTAGTACTGGAAGCTGAGGTGTAACCACCTGGCGGATTACCGTTGTCTGAGGGTATGTCTTTGTACTCTATCATCTCATGTGCATTATGCTCATTCATACCGTTAATGATGCAAGCGTCCCCGGCGAACTTTGTGCTGATTCTGTATTGATATGGCCTGCTAATTTGAACGATCACGAAGTGAAATCCTGTCGCTTCTTAACGCTCCTAGCTATCGTACAATATGTAAACGTGATGCGGGGAGTCTATATGCTGCATTTGGCTCGGACTCGGTAGTGCGGGTTCTTTGATGTCAGGTGAGGTAGATGCCTGACGTCCTTCAGTGAGGTATGCCCGCTAATGCAGTATCTGCACCCGACGCTGTCCATCGTCCGACGCACGTACTATACACGCCCCCACATTAGAACATAAGAAGGCGGCTGCGGACGTCGTGTATCATGTGGGCGCGTCTGGCGGGTGTCGTTTGACGTCGTTTGTTCTCGCACGCCCGACAGCTGTACAGCTTCCGCTGCGGTTGCGGTCCTCTATCTCACACATACGCTTCTCCCTCGGACTGCCTCGGCTCAGCTGTATTTATGATAACCCACAGTGCTCAAGATCCGACGACTACTCGAATTCCAGGCAAGCGCAGACTGCTCCGATCTGGGAGCGCATTGGGGCAATGCTAGCAGCCCTCGCGGCCCAGGCCCGTCTCAATCCTGCTTCGAGGCCTCGCGTCGCATGCGTTCGACAAAGAGCGCACGGCAGAGTTCGCGCTCAAGAGATGGAAGCTATGCATTTCCCCCTGTCTGTCACGGTTTCCTCGGGTAGTGCACGTCTCGTCCAGGGCAAACATGCAGGAAAAATTGCAAACGACTTCCCTGACACAAGGCCCTATTCGAGTCCCGTCCATGAATGATGGGACTCACGATGACCCAGGAGAACTGACGGATCCGGAGCGCTCATCCAAGGTCGTAAGAACGGCGCGGTGTCCCCCTCTTGCATAGTAGGGCTCACGCTCATCCTCTTACCCTTTCAATCGCTCTCCTCTGCAGTACCACTATGGCTACCGTCCCGACCGATCCCTACGAGCTACTGCATTGGAATATGGAACTGGGTGAGTAAGTTCGAGGTCTATATGTTTCATTGCGAGCTGAAGCCTGGTAATACACGAAGCCCACCAGACATACGTGGAAGGATACGATGTCATGGTCAAACTTCTTACAGATACGCCAAAGAACGACCTCGCGAACGTATTAGGGTACTTTGAAGCATGGGCGTATTCTGTTCTCCACCACCATGACACGGAGGCATGTATCCCGGCATGGATTCCGTGGAACTCTTGAAGCTGATGCAGTTAGCTCACAGGAGGAGGCTGTATTCCCTATGTTGAACGAGAAGATGGATTTCTCACACGAGCAAGAGCAGCACAAGGACGTCCATACGTTTTTGGAGAAGTTTCTTGACGCCATCCATGCTGCGCAGAAGGATAAGGCGAAATTTGATGCTGTGAAGCTCAAGGAGCTTGTGTTGTCCGTGAAGGACGCTCTGGTACGACTCGTAACTTCGATCTAGGGGCACGATCCGGACTGATGAGGTGCACAGCTCACACACTTCAACGAGGAGCTTACTCATATAGAGCCCGAGAAGATGAAGGAAGCCGGCTTCTCAGAGGCCGAATGTATAGATATCGTTACGAAGCTGGTGAATCATGCCAAGAACAACGGAGATCCATTCATCGTCGTCCCGTACATGCGCAGGTGTGGCACGGCTCCCATCTTGCGCTTCTTCTAGATATTCACCCACATCTTCATATGCCAGCCACACTCCGCCCGAGTACAAGGATATTTGGCCACCTATCCCGTGGGTGCTACGCAAGGTAGTTGTACCCCTGATGTTAGCCAAGAGACATTCCGGGTGAGTGTGCAAGACCAAGATCGAGTGACGGTCCTAACTATGGATCTTTCAGCTACTGGAAGTACGCTCCATACGATATGTCTTAGGTCTTTGGCCCATAGCGGCTGCCCACCTGCGCGTGCATAGTCCGACTTCACTCTTTTGGCTTAAGCGGTCGTGGTTTCTGTTGAAATCTATTATCATGATACCTACCTTGTACCCAGTCGTTGGATCCCATATACCATCTCACCTCATGTTCATATGGTCTTCATGGGCGAATGACACCAGGGCGAAGCTGCGCCACTCCCGAAGCTACATTCGCGCTTGGCCCAAAGTACGCAAGCCTTTGGGCTCGCAACACCGTCGGTGGACCCGCGAGCAGAGGAACAACCAACTGGCGACGTGATGAGAGAAAAGACTAATCAAGTACGTACAGTCTTAACGGGTTAAGATAGTGGACTATCACCCAGTATACGCGAGACCCATGTTGTGTTCTACAGCGCTTCGGCGGACAAGAACCGCGACCTGGAGCGTACGCATAAGAGCTCGGCGACGCGCCTCAGATGGGTGTTTACTTGTGTACTCTGTGGTCCTCCGACGGACTCTAGAGTCTGGACCCGGGTCCGGAGCTGCCGTAGCCCTATGTCAACCAGCCTTGGATAGTGCCAGAGGCTGAATGCAGCAAAACAGGGATTTATCTGTGGGCCATTGTGAGGGCTGTACATGGACGCGGACCTCCTAGCAAAGCGAAGTGAGGTCACGTTGCTGAGGTACACCGAAACGGCGTGGTCGTTCGACTTGATCAGCATTCAGAGGCCGAGCCTGCACGACTTTTGTCGCTGATAGCCTCGCAATGATTGGCTAGGCGACGAGGCGTACGAGGAGAAAAGCGTGTTGGCGTAAACTCCATGTGCCCAATGAACGGTTATGTCGACAGGGGAGATGCCGAAGCGAAGACGTGGCGCATAGCGTGACTCGACAGAAACAAAGCCACGTCACAGGTAAATCAGTCGTCAGCGTGAGGAGAGTGTGCTCGACGTGAGAGGTCTCAGTCTTGACATGCTGACCATCGCTAACCCGGAAGTTGAAGGCGATAGAGTAGTGTATGACCTACCCTTTACGGGCAACGCTGTGAAGTCGAAACGGATTAACAATGACTCGGAAGCTATTCACTCGGCGTACTCACGAATGCTACGTACTGCGGAGCTAGCTGTTGTCAGAGCCTATATACGTACCAGGAGTCGAACATGGACTACAGTGCGGCCTGCGAGACATGGCGAACGTTGAACGAGTCGGAGAACGCCACAAAATCCTGCGCGACGGTACGATCTCGATCTAGGCACGGGCGCTATCTCCACGTGCGCAAGGAGGCACGGCTGCGGAGGGCCGAGTCGTCTATTCGAGGATCCGGCTCCTTGCCTCAAACCACCATCGTCCTGGCACTCTCAGTTCAAACACTAGCATCCAAGCGTTTTAATCAATGGCCGACGTTTCGCAGTGACCCTAGGTATCTTTGCCAATGAAACCGATACACCGACGATGCGCAGGCTGGCGACAATGCCAGTAAGTTCGGAGAGATTGTGGCAGATTACTAGGTAGGGAGGACGCGACAGATGTTCTCTTCTTAAGTCTGAGCACTCTGCGCGGACCGAATGAAGACCAGACCTGATGGCATTCTTGTCCAATCTGCGGTATTATAAACCCCCATTGAGAATATGCTCACTAGCGCACAGCGCGAGTAGGACACATGTAGTCCGAAGCCCGTTCGAGTCTATTCAACTATTCAATCCGTCTGTGTAGAGCAAGTCTCCATGTCAAGAGCTGCGTGAAGTGATCAAGATACTCTATACTGCTCCTAACTCCTTCCGTACTATGCCAGGATGTACGCATGAGTGAAAGCACCGTCATGGTCGCACGGAAGTAAGCCCATGCCCTCGCAACAATAGCGTACCCAAACTGATCCTTTTACGGTGCCGAAGGGCCTGAATGATAACCTCGCAGTGTCTATCGGCACTCCCCGCTGGGCAAGCGCCATGATGACTTCGTTAAAGTTCGTTGTCCCTCCTCTATGGTGTGGGCCCTCGCCTAGCCTGATCTTCGCGGCATCGCGCGCGAGTACCTGTTACCACTGACATCTCCTGATTCACACTCAGCTTTTCCCATGCGATGGTCAACATCACTGGCCCCCAGTTAGTCTCCTATCCGAAGCCGTTCGCGCCGTCCGCCAACACCGGCGAAGATCTCGCCTGGGACATACCCTCCTCCCGGGCCTGGTTGCATTGGTTCCGAAGAGCCTTGATGCTGATGAGTATGGCGCGTAGAATACAACAATCATAAAGGAGATATACCGGTTTATACGTACACTAGCAAGATGTATCTCTAGCTTATACGACTTTGCAGCGAGGCTCCGGGCCCCGTTCATCTAACTGCTCCTCTCTCACCGCATTCAAGACGGGCCCCATCACATCAGCCCCAACTCCTCGGCGCGCTTGAACTCGTTGGGATACAGCTTCTTCGCGATTGCAGGGAACAGACTGAGCCTAGCATATCCGCTGCGTTCAAGCGGGTCGGATATGGATGCTAGCCGGAGGATCTTGGGGTTGGGTGGGATATGCTCCTTAGCGACGTTGGCACTAGAGAACTGCGGGAGGGTTTCTGCAGGCTTATCGAGCCTCGTCGAGAGCACGTAAGGGATCGTGTAGCTATCGCAGATACGTTAGATTCACTCGCAATGGCACATCGTGGGCCTGGCACTTACCGGTCTTCGTCGATGAGGAGCGTATTGACGCGATGAGTGGTTGCAACTAGCTTTCCGCCGGCTAGCTGCATTAGCTGCATACCTGTTCATCGGGACTGTCAGACGACTGAGCTATCACGGATAATCATAATAACTTGCCAATGTTGCACACAACACCTCCCTCGACGTGAGGTACGTCAATCCAGACACCAGCATGGTTTTGCACCTGTAGCCCTGGACGAGACTGGATGAGGCAGGTTACAAACGTCGAAGGGTCCCGATGCTCGTGCATTCCCTGGGCAAAGCCGTTCTGCGCCCCCGCACGGATCGTCGTATTGACCGGGAGATAGTGCCAGGTAGCACTGTTGAATTCGTACTCGTCGGGGAAGTACGCGTCGAGTACAGCTTGCGGGATATCCAACAATCTGCAGATGTGTTCGTTCAGCGCGAGGTTCAGAGCACGATATCGCTCGAATAGCGTCTCCATGAGAGAACGGAATTTAGGGAGGTCTTCTTCTGCGGGCCATTGGTT